>VONZ01002241.1:0-60740 GCA_012976165.1 Labeo catla
AAAGACCATAATGAACTTGTTCAGGTGTGTTTGATTAGGCTTGAAGCTGAACTCTGCAGGAAAATGTATCTTGCAGTCCAGAGTTGAGAACCGCTGCACTAGTGGATGCATTTCAGAAGGTCACAAATGAAACACAATCAGTGATTGATTTGTTTTCATACAAGGAAGCATTTACCATTTTACAGTTGTAAATTTAACATATTACATTTAACCTTAGCACATTTAGCTTCTGTCATTCTGCTCCATTGAGTAGAAAGATGCAACCACTCAGTATATACAGTAAAGTGTCAAACAATCCATACTTCATTTTTCACTTGAACAAGTTGCCTGCATCTACACCTTCATGTTTTAGAGTAATCAGAGTATCTATAGCAGCATTTTAGGGCTGGCGCCTTCCCTTTTTACAGGTGGATAATTATTCTTACAACTTACAACTGATACTTATTCTTTGTTAACAGGTCACATTATCCATCAATCCATTCAGTGCTGTTGTCACCCTGATCCTGCCCAGTGTATTAATAATGCTGGCTGACCTGGTGAGCTTTGCTCTGCCAGTTCAAGGAGGAGAACGTAACAACCTTAAGGTCACCTTGGTCCTGAGCTTCACCATGTTCCTAATCATCCTCAACGACCATCTGTCCAGTGGTACAAGCTGTAGCCCTCTCCTCCGTAAGTGAAAGAACACAATAACAGGCCTCTTGCACCCCTGTCATATAGCCCTGGGCAATAGTCAGAGTGTGATGCAGTACAGTAGAAACTACTTGCACTAGTTTCCAGATGCAAATGCTTGGTCAGCTCTCTGAAGTTGGCATGAAATGAGAGTTGCAACTGACAGTACTTCAGGATCATATTTTAGAGTGAAATGTATCAAACAAGAATGTGGTTTATCAAACGTATCAAACCACATTCGGTTTAAGTAATCTAATTACAAAACCTAGTGGAAACAATGCAGTGCAGAGCACTTGGGTAGTGGGCACTTACGTCCTGTGAAACCTAATACTTGTCTCTATAGCATTAATCTTTTAGTTTTATTCACATTTCATTGGGACATTTAACTTGTTTCTGAGAAATCGTTGACAAGTGAACTGAAAGGTAATGTTGTGATGACTACCTGAACTGTAAGTGGTACGATGCAATTTCTTTGTTTAGGTTTAGAAGTGTTCTTTTTTAAAAGCCTAGATGTGCTCACTCTGGAGTCAGAGGTAGAACTGCTTGTTGTTAACGTAGCACTGGTAAGAAAAAGTGTGAACAGATGATAGCCCTTACCGATGTTGTATAATGAGAAAAGAAGTGGCCCCAGCACTGAGCCCTGAGGTACTCCAGTGGTTAGCTGATGCAACACCAATGCTACAAAATGTGAACATTGCTAGAGAAGTCAGATAACAGTTTCTTAAACTGGACAATTCATTTATTATTAATGAAAATGTATGCACTGCACAAGTTAAGCTTTGCTATTGCTAAATTAAGGCTTTTATTCCACAGATTACCACTTCTGCTTCTGTCTGGTTAGTCTGGTGTTGAGCATGGTGACATCTATCATTTTGACACGTCTGACAATAGATGGCAGCATCCTGCCTTGTAAATGCTCAAAGATCATTAAAACACAAAATGCCAGCCTGGGCCAGGTTGAAGGTAAGAGAATAATAAATACTGCAAACGCAAAGAGTTTAAACAGACATACAGTAGTAGTGTGTTCATGCATATATATGGTCTCCATTAACAGATGCTGGTGTGATCGCAACAACAAAGTCTACCGATCTGGCTTCAGAGGTGGCTTCCCTCCAAAAAATAGTGAACTTTTTGGAAAACATGGACCTAAAAGAGCAAGTGGCAAACAGCAACGAGGCTTTTGTAGACCGCTTGGACAAAATCTGTTTTTGTTTCTTTTTGTTCATTGACATCATTTACATCATCATTGTTGTCATTGTCACCAGAACAGATATTTGCCAACCCAAAAAAATGATTATCTTTGATAAGGAGGATTATTATCCTGATTTTTGGTATGTTGGTCCTAGTGTATATATTGACAACACATATAACAACACATATAATGACACTGATAATGATTTTTATATTTATTAATGAAGGGATGTGTAGGCGGGAGGAGAGAGAATCTAATAGCCCCATTTCGATTTAGTTACAAAAAAACTTAAAATCATGGCGAGCATTCTAATTCTGTTTGATTAAGCACACTTGTGAAATTTTCTTTATATACATTTTTTTATGATCCTATCACCACAGATCCACTATAAGTATTTGCGATCTGTTTTGTTTTGTGATCAATCTATAATTTTCCCAAACTGACTGTACTGTGTAGGGTGGTGTTTTATTTTGAGATTTAAAATGAATTATTCTGTTAATGATTCTTAAAAGAATCTTCCAATATTTTTCTGCTTCTGCTTCTGTTTCCAAAAAAGTTTCATCCCTGTATTTGTAGATATTCCTCAAAACTGACTTGTTACTATAAACTGATAAACTCTATTATCTCTGTAAGTGACTACTATAGGGTAATACTATAACATACTCAGAGGAGTCAGTATGTATGAAAAAGCTCAGCTCTGCTCAAGACTCAGCTCTGTCAAAAGAAACAAGCTACTAGACAACAACAACAGTACATTTTTACATTTATTTTTACATTGCATATTTATAAATATGGTCCAAATAAAATCGCTAATTATTTCTACAAATATTTTTAAACATATCTCTCAAAAGTACATAAAAAGTCGAGTGGATGCATATACACTCTCATGTTTGTTTTTAAAAAGTATTCTAATAGCAGCAATAGTTGAATAAAGATCGTTTTGACAAAAAGTACTTAAAATGTCCACAACCATAAAAAGCACTTACTGTACTGTAACTCATATTTAAAAACAAAATATTTCTCTTTTTCTTCTGCATTTCACCTCTGCTCTAGCTACTAGCTTATTCCTGGCTCTTAAAACTGATTGCCTCATTTGTAATTGGATAAAACAATCTGCTATGTTAATATATGTGTGTGTACATGAAATGTATAATAATATGCACATATTAATTAATGTAGTTAATAATGTAGCTCCTGGTTCTGACTGCAGATGGCAGTATCCTGACATGTACAAGCTCCAAACTGTGTGTGTCAATCCAGAAAGGCAATAATACCTGGAGAGAGCAACACATGAAAAACTAAATTCATATCATGACAACAGCCACAGACACACACAGTCTCAAAGCCTGACTATTTTTTTTAGTCAAAATATTTGAATGTCTGTCAGTGGAAGATGCCTCTCCTCCACAAACACAGTGTAGTTATGATACCTACCAGCAGGAGCTAACTGGACTATGTTAACCAGCAAATCGGTGGTGTGCAAAAGTCAACAAAGCACTAGATGACAGCCTGGACCAAGCATGATGTATGTAACTAGTTTTCAATTTTAATTAAAACACGGCTAGCTTCAAAACTATTATATATGCAGAAGATGATAAAAAAGATGAAATGTGTAAAGCCCACAAAACTTTAGTAACACTTTATTTTAAGTCCACTTCCAGAACAACAATTTACAGATAATTTACTCACCCCCTTGTCATCCAAGATGTTCATGTCTTTCTTTCTTCAGTCGTAAAGAAATTATGTTTTCTGAGGAAAACTTTTCCGCATTTTTCTTCATATAATGGACTGATATGGTGCCCCGATTTTGAACTTCCAAAAGGCAGCTTAAATGTGGCTTCAAATGATCCCAAATGCGGTTGCAAACAGTCGTCTTATCTAGCGAAACAATCGTTAATTTTCATTTTAAAAAATACAATTTATATACTTTTTAATGCCAAACACTCGTCTTGTCTTACTCTGCTTGGACTGTTTTTGTTTCGGCTTGTGACAGTTAGGGTATGTCAAAAAAACCTCCCATCTCATGTTCCCCCTCAACTTCGAAATCGTCCTATATCGCTGTTTTACCTTTTTTGTTAAGGGTGTTTGATTTTCTTTGCCAGTACATTATATGTGAATCTTTGTTTTGGAAGTGGACTTCTCCTTTAAGAACCAAATCTCAATATGAACTAGCATGCATATTGCTAGCATATTGACTGTTTATTAGTACTTATAAAGCAGATTAATTAATGCATTATTCTGCATGACCACATTTTAGATCCCTTAACTTTACCCCATACCTAAACTTAGCAACTAACGTACTATGCAGCAGATTAGCAGTTTACTGAGGCAAAAATTGTAGTGAATAGTTAGTTAACAATGAGAACTGCATCTTAAAATAAAGTGATTGAAAGTTTAACTTTCATAAATATGGAAATTTATAGAAATTTATATAAATATAAATCTTGTTCTATTTGACCATAGAGATATTTAATGCATATTGCTGTTATCATGAAGTTAGTCATTCATTGTTTAGTAATTCATTTTTCTTTTTTTTGGCTTATTTTTATATTTTCTTTAGACCGTTTCCTTACAAAAGCCTAAATGCGTTCACTCTGGAGTCAGAGGTAGAACAGTTTTAAGTGAGCTGCTGTGTGTCATTAAACTCTCTTCAGTTAACAGTGGCATAAGTTGTTTTATTCACAGAATTTTAAAATAACTGAATCTTAATCCAGTTTTAATTTCAAAAGTAAAAGTGACATGACGTGTAGCCAAGTGTGTTGTCCCGTACTCTGTATTGTGTTCTGCATCAATCCCATCCAAGTGCACACACACATACACACAATGCTGTTCATGCAATGCTGATTGTCTTTTTTTGCTATTAGAAAAAGTCTTGTCACAGCAACTGAAACTACAATTATTCTCCTTAAAGTGTCTGATTTTTTTTCATGTAACAATTTTTTGTTTATTTACAAAAGACAAATAGTGAATTGTTGTAGAAACCTGAATGGACAACATAATTTAATATGTAAACAACATTGTCTTTGTAAAATATCTTACAAGACTAAGATATCCAGTAAACAGATATAAGTGGTTGAACAAACTAAAAACTAGACACACAAACCTCAAGAACGGTTGCAATCAACAAATGTTAAAAAGATGAGCTCTTTACATCACAGTGCAACAAATACCTAACAATAATGACAAAACAACAACAACAAAGTTTAAATTAAGTCAGCAAACAGCAAAACAATAATCATATAACAGTAACTGCATAATGTATTCATGGTGCAGTGCATATTGGGAACTCACAAAGCCTTAACATTTCAACAATATGAAATTCTTTGTTTACATAAAAGTGTTTGACTGGTTAGAACAACATTTGGGGGTGTTTCGTAAACTGGAAAATATGTATTTGCATTTTTACAGTGCACACACACTGTGAACACACACTCAGAGCAGTGGGCAGCCATTTTTGTTGTAACACCTGGGGATAAGTTGGGTTTGGTGCCCAGAACACAAAGAAAACAAAATGCAATCATTAGGTTTGAGAGGATAAAAAAGTGTGTGTGTTGCTTTGACCAATTTAGACATGGTGAAAGACAGAATTATACTTTCACTGGCATATTTTAAAGAATCTTTATCTCTGTGTGCAGTTGTCTTGGCCTGCAGTTAAGCTTCATGAAAATCATTACATGACACAGATGATGAAAAAATGTGTTGTTTTTGTTATTATCTTTTATATTTACACACACAGTTGTGGGCTGTCTAGTCAAATACTCTGGCTGTATGTGAAATCACCCCTTATTCATATTCCCTACATTAGTCCACTAATATAGTCCAGTTAAATGAAACTGAGTGAGTGAATTCAGACACTGAGTGCTGGAAATGCTGCCATTTTAACATAGTTGTGTTTGATGTTTAATAATCAATTGACACTTAGAAAAACTGACAGATTCAATAGTAATGAAAATATTTATCTTCACCTATAGCTTGCACAATGATGGAAAATAAATTTCACCATACATATACATGTTTAGCATGGGCTGTTTTATTATTGACAAATAAAGTATAATATTACAAACAGCTGCTCAAACAATTCACACGCCAAATGATCAATGTGTGATATTGTGATAAACACTTACTGTACATCATCATGTAGCTTTGCCTGTTCTCATAATTAGAGCAAGCTGACAGTTAATTAACCACTCGTAACAATTGGGGCCAGTTGTTCAAAAAGATTCCTCTGGACTCAGAATAATTTACTTTCAAAAATATATGAAATTGTTGGAGATCATTAATCAGTTATTTTCAATAAAATTGGATTATGTAAATTAGTCGAACTAACATGTTTTTTCAATGACCAAATCTTACTAATGACTTCCTGGTCTTTAAAATACTTTAAAGGCATCCACAAAACGAAAGTTTTTGAAAACTAAAATATACATTTTGTAATCCTATTTTTAATATTGATTCAATTTTAATGAATCCAATCCAGATTCAAAAAACATTTTAAAATGTACTTCAAAATAAAATTCAATTTTAAAATTTTTCATTTGACCTGATTTTACAGGGCCTTAAAAGCTGTTAAGAAACAGTCATGAAAGTGAAATCACTTTAAAGATAAAACTGGCCCTTTTTCATTAATACCTGTAAGATTTACACCCAGAATTAAAATGACTATTATAAAGAACATCAGAGTTCTGTTGAAACATGTAAAAACACTGAAAGGTCCATTTTCTGGCTCACTGAACAGAATCCTCTTAGTGTATGGCAAGCCGTTTTAATATTTAATCGAAAACCCGTACTAGTATTTATTTTCATGCTACTAGTACTTATTTTTTAGATACTAGTATCTTTTCCATTAAGTACTAGTATTTATTCATTAGCTACTAGTGCTTATTATTTAGCTACTAGTGCTTATTCTTTAGGTACTAGTATGTATTCTTTAGCTACTAGTGTCTTTTGTAAAGTTACTAGTACTTATTCATTAGATACTAGTTCTTATGTTTTAGATACTAGTACTTATTCCAATAGTGACTAGTATTTAATTACAATCTTCCTATTAAGAAAAGATAGAACTATTTTTTTAGAACTAACTTTTTAGACCAAAGATATCCTGAACTTAATAGATACTAGTACTTTTTGAATTTGCATTTCTGGCAGTATGGTAATTTGTGTTGAATATTAATGAACCAGCAACATATAGGAGAGAGATTAGCGAGGAAACGGATGTACTTTTTGAGGAAACAACATAGAAAAAACAATAATTTGTACTCAAGCACACAGAAAACATTTTTGGCAGTTTTGTAGATTTCGTAAACGTAGTAGCCTAAGGTGTTTGTTTGTTTGGTCATCGGGTGCCCTCTGGTGGCAGAATGGAGAAAAGACAATTTTTATCATCTATTAATTTCCTCTTTTTCCTCCAGTAAAAACAATAAATATTATATTAGGGCTGTACCTTAACTTATTTGCATATAGCACTGGTGCTACAGACATTGAATGTATTTTACATAAATATTCTGTACAGGGCATACAGAATCCAAACCCTTATCGTTTTCAGACATACATTTTCTTTATTTGAAAAAAAAAAGGCCAAAATATATTCATTAAAACACACACATTACATGTGTGACATGTATTTAGGCTAAACATATCATTATACTTTTGTTGGACAACATATGTTTGTAATATTTTCCTGTTTTCATGGTAAACAATTAGCAAGGTAGGCTAACATACAAAGCCAGTTAGCCCTACTTAGCAATCAAATTAATTCAGCATATTAATGTATTGTGTTACCATGTGGACTCTGATTGGATGGTGAATCGGCCAACAATTGGATGAGATACTCATATTTATGTAATGATCTTTTTAAAAGAACATATCTCCAAATACATTCTTACTAGTACTTTATGAGGTTAAAGATATCTCCAAATGAACAGGGAAGGGTAGTTAATCTGTTTTTGATATCATCGCTTCATTTCTGACTAGTAATTATTGCAATAGTGACTAGTATCTATTTAAATATTACTAGTAAGCATTCATTAGATACTAGTACTTTTTTAATAGATACTGGTACTAATTCATTAGATATTAGTAACTATTTAATAGATACTAGTAGTTATTAATTAGGTACTAGTACTTATTTATTAAACACTAGTATCTTTCATAATTATTACTAGAAACAATTTTTATCTTACTAGTCAGATCTGCTTTTTTACTCGTCTTAAGTTATGACTAGTCTGAATGGCCACAGTAGAGTTCAATTAAACATTTTACTAGTAAAATAAAAAATCTTACTAGTAACATTTCAAGTAAGTACTAGTATCTAATAAATGTGTACTAGTATCTTTTGAATAAATACTTGTTGCTAATCAGTAAGTACTAGTATGTAACAAATAAGAACTAGTATCTAATTACAAGGTACTAGTACCTATTAAATAAGTACTAGTATCAAATAAATAAGAGCTAGTATATAATGAATAAATACCAGTACGTAATAATTAAGAACTAGTATCTATTTAATAGGTTAGAGTATCTAATAAATAAATACTCGTATGTAATGATTAAGTACTAGTATCTAATAATAGGTACTAGTATCTAAAAAATAAGTACTAGTACCTAATGTTTAACTACTAGTACATAAAAATTATGTACTAGTCACAACTGGAATACATACTAGTCAAAACTGAAAAGTTGATATCCACATAGACCAATTTGTACAAGTCAGGGCTGTAAACTATTGTAAACTATTGTCAGGACTGCCGTCAGCTCACTCAGGTGCACCGATTCTCTGATATTATAATTAAACCAAAATATAAAAGCAATTTGATTGTGAAGCTTTCTGTTCTTTACAGGATATAAGAATATTTACTTGATTAAATGGTTGTCTACATTTAATAATAGTTCAGTATTTTCATATAAAAAACTGATGCCATATTCATATGTGAGCACTGCACAAGTCAAAATGTAGCACTGTTGCATGTTCAACAGGATTGTGGTTTTAGAGCCGTTTGCAATCAGTGAATACAGCACATTAATGCCTTATGAGTGCTTATGATCTACATTCGATAAACTGAAAATTGTTGAGTAAGAGTCCCAGTGTATTTCAGGCTTGTCAATGATTAAAGGTCCGTCATTATGCATAAAATCTTTTTCTTCCCTTGGTTAATATTAGATATTATTGGTATTTTGGTTACACAGTAAACAACATCTACCATTTAAATCAACTCTTGTGGCTTCTCTCTGGGTCACATCAGGAAAGAAAGACTAAGAACATTATGTATTACAATCAATATATAGATTTTATTATTGGCTCAACAGTCTTTTTAGTTAGTCTTTTACATGTATAAGTATTGAACAAAACATGTCTTGAGTATTTAAACTTGCAGTTACCTTTTACAGTAGAATGTGCCGCAACCTGTTTAAGCACAGGAATTTGATATACCTGATTTATTTTGAGATGATAGGTTTGTTCTGCAATGGCATGCATATTTTATTTTTGCTAGACAGGTCTTTAAAAGTCTTGAATTTAATAATGATAAAAAAAAAAAAAAATCTGCTTTTTTTTTTTTGTTTTGCCAGTTCTAATGCTGTAGCACATACATAAATGTTCCAGATTTTATGTTTCACATTTTGGGGCATTTGTTTATTTTAACTGACAGGTGTGATGATCAGTGGTTTTGAGTTTTTACCTCCATGATTATGGCATGGGCTAAAATATGGATAGAGTTTGTCAGTGAAATTCTGACCAATGAAAGAGAAGATATGAGATCTGGAGCCCACATCATAAAAAGAGACCAGACCCTCCTCATAATCTACAAACACTCCCACAATCTCAGGTTTCACTTTCAGAGATAAAGAGATGAGTGAACTTTTACAAGCGCTATATTCATTCTCATTCCTCAGCATCACAGTGCAGTATCCATTCATTGGAGTATATATGATCTTTCCCTTCCTGTTAATGGATTCTCTGGCCACTCCTAAATCCCAATCAGTCTTTCCTTTCACCTGCACCTCATAGTAAAATCTCCCTGAACTGAATCCCTCCTTTGCCAGAACAGAAACTGTTGTATCAAATCTCTTTGGGTTTTTTGGGACGTCCTGCTTAATGGCTCCATAACTGACTTGTTTTCCATCATTAGACAGGATGAGATATGGATTCGCTGTATCAGGATCCAGAGTCACATCCACTAGATGAGAGTTTAGACATCATCAACAACTTCAGAACAAATGTTTTCATATATAATTTAGATTAACAAAGTATTGTAAAATTGAAATGGTGACAATCACACTGTACCTGCAAACTTCTGGGCCCACTTCAACCCTGTGAATGCAGATGACCATTTAATGTGATTTATACACTGACCAAAATTATAAACACAACACTTTTGTTTTTGCCCCCATTTTCATGAGCTGAACTCAAAGATCTAATACTTTTTCTATGTACACAAAAGGCCTATTTCTCTTAAATAATGTTCACAAATCTGTCTAAATCTGTGTTAGTGAGCACTTCTCCTTTGCTGTGATGATCCATCCACCTCACAGGTGTGGCATATAAAGATGCTGATTACACAGCATGATTATTGCACAGGTGTGCCTTAGGCTGGCCACAATAAAAGGCCACTCTAAAATGTGCAGCACAATGCCACAGATGTCACAAGTTTTGAGGGAGCGTGCAATTGGCATGCTGACTGCAGGAATGTCTACCAGAGCTGTTGCCCATGAATTGAATGTTCATTTCTCTACCATAAGCCATATCCAAAGGCGTTTCAGAGAATTTGTACATCTAACCGGCCTCACAACCGCAGACCATGTGTAACCACACCAGCTCAGGACCTCCACATCCAGCATCTTTACCTCCAAGATCGTCTGAGACCAGCCACCTGGACAGCTGTTGCAACAATCGTATAACCAAAGAACTTCTGCACAAACTGTCAGAAACTGTCTCAGGGAAGCTCATCTGCATGCTCGTCATCCTCATCGGGGTCTCGACCTGACTGCAGTTCGTCGTCGTAACTGACTTGAGTGGGCAAATGCTCTGGTGTCTGTCAGTTTGGAGAGGTGTTCTCTTCACGGATGAATCCCAGTTTTCACTGTACAGGGCAGATGGCAGACAGCGTGTATGGCGTCGTGTGGGTGAGCGGTTTGCTGATGTCAACGTTGTAGATCGAGTGGCCCATGGTGGACCTGGAAGCTGAAAACATCCCAGTTCTTGAATGGCCAGCATACTTACCAGACATGTCAGCCATTGAGCATGTTTGGGATGCTCTGGATCGGCGTATACAACAGCGTGTTCCAGTTAAGCCTAAGGCATACCTGTGCAATAATCATGCTGTCTCATCAACATCTTGATATGCCACACCTGTGAGGTGGATAGATAATCTCAGCAAAGGAGAAGTGCTCACTAACACAGATTTAGACAGATTTGTGAACAATATTTGAGGGAAATAGGCCTTTTGTGTACATAGAAAAAGTCTTAGATCTTTGAGTTCAGCTCATAAAAAAATGGGGGCAAAAAAAAGTGTTGCGTTTATAATTTTGGTCAGTATAGTAATATGTCATGATATCAGTGAGTTCATCTCTATTGGCAGCATCAGTAGCATGTAAATGTTGCCTGTCCATCAGTTTTTAAAACAATGGAGGGGGGTTAGATAGTTTAAAACTATGGGACAATCATACCAGAGAGATTAAAGCAGAGATGTCAAGCTTCTATTTTCATTAAAGCTGTAATAATAATTTTTCAGTGTAAAAAAGTGTTATTTTTGCTGTAAAGAGTCCAAATTGTCCTTATGATGTGGGAAACCTTTTTAGACAGTCAGACTTCAGGTTATGTGTTAGTGAAAATGAGTTTGTACAGTGATATTTATGCCACGTGCCTTACATCTCTTAAGTTAACACAGTACTTTCTTTATGACATAGTTGCAATCACCAGCACATCACAGATGCTTAAAATTATTTTTTTATGTTCACATACCAATTTGAATGAGTTTCTCATGTACTGGATCCTTCAGTTGAGTCAGAGCTCTTTCCAGAGTGAACTCATCATCATAGTCAGAACTGATCTTAAACCAGTCCATGCTGTGCAAAAGGCTGTACAGGGATGAGTACAACTACAGCAGAAGAGATAAATATACATATGTTGTTATTATTATCATTATTAATTATTTAATAGCTTAATTACTGTTTAATGTTTCGTCCTGTTCTGAGAGGCAGCTCAGTAGGATGAGACTGATGTTGACAGACCTGTATGAGGTGCAGATCATCATCAGCGTGTAAAAGCTGCTCTAGTTCAGCGTTTCTCCTTTTCAGATCAGTGATTTGCTGCTGCAGCTTTTGAATGGTGAAAGAGTTCAAGATGTAAATAGCTGAACATAGTACTAGCATTTGACAACTGTTTTACAAAAGAAATATTAAATGACCAAGAGTAATATCCAGTGATCCAAACTAGACTCTTCCTCCCCCCTTTTGTGTCATGTGTAATATTGACTCTGACAAGACTAAAAGCATTTTTCTGTTTTGCATTTTCGACAAATTAAGCATATGAATAACACTGAATGGGTGCACATTAGAGCTGCACAATTAATCGTATAAACGTGCCGGAATTTAGCGATCTCTACAGCGATATTCTGCTTACGTGAAAGTGTCATACAGCCAGTGTTTGTTTTTACACAAGCCGTTTGTGCTGCTTGTGTAACCAAATCTGCCATGATCAAACTTTCACCGAGTTTAAATAATAGATCCATTGTTTGAGGAATAAATGCGCTTTTGCTACCTGTGGCAATACAATGGGGAAAACGTACATAAATTGGAATTATTTTGAGTTATATAAGAAGTTTCTAAAGTTTTTACCAGTTTTCACAATGTTAATCTGTTGAAAACGGCATGGCAATCAGTGTGTATTAACGATCTTTGAGCAAATTTACTTAGAAAATCTAATGCAAATACAGATTTCAAAACATTAACCAAAACCATGTGTTTTGTATTATCATAGTTGGTTAAATGAAGTCATTGTATATGTAGTCAGTGGAGGTTGGTTAAAGCACACATTAAATGTTATTTACCCTGATAGAATAATCGTTATTAATAATCGTGATTATAATTTTTATCAAACTAATCGTGATTATCAGTTTAACCATTATTGTGAAATGAAAAAAAAAAACACAAAATTTCCAAACCGTTAAAATTGATTCTCTTGTATTTTGACTGTTCATTTTTTAAAAATTCCTTTAGATCCTTCATTTAATTCCTTTTAAATACTTTTAAAGTCTTTTCTGTTACTTCATACTTTTAAAATAACTAATGCACTGAGACACAACGTTTTAGTGCCACGTTAAAAAATAGTAAAAAAAAAAAAAAAGTATGATTACGCGATTAAAGTCGTAACATTTTGAGAATAAAGTCGATATGTTTTGAGAATAAAGTTGTAGCAATTAAAGTTTTAATATTTTGAGGGTTTGAAGTGTTCATGCTACCTTAAAATTTAACGTTTACTCAACTCAGATATCCATGTTTTCATGTAGTACAACTTAACATTTCATGTTGACTAAACTTAACATTGTAAGGCAGCACGAACACTTACATTTTAAGTTGAAACAACTTTTTTTTTTTAAGTTGAAATAACTTTTTTTTAAGTTGTTTTTTTTTCTTTTTTTTTTTTTACAGTATAGCCTGCGCATGCAAATGGCCCAGAAAGGGAGCACCGGGAGAAGTTACCAGACCACTGGAATTGATTTGAATATATGTGGGATTTTTAGCAGAAATGTTATATGTTAATGTGTTATACACGCAGGGACAGTATGTTTGGAAATAATATTTCACATCTTCGATTGCATTCATTAGGCCTGTTTGTAGTGTGCCAGCCACCCAATAGCAATAAGCTTTGTGCGTTTGGTACTTTTAATATAAAACAATATCTCAGTTTTCAAAATCTGCGAAATACAAACAATGTGTCTTGCAATGATGTGTTTTTCCACTCTCTTTAATGGGGCGGGACAGATCGCTGTATTCATGTGAATTAATTTCAATTGCACTGAGACATTCATTTAATTAAATTACACTGTTTTCTTTGTGAAAATTCCACCACCTACTCCGCAAAAATGTCTGTGGCGTCCAGTCTTTCATTGCTCACATGTATTTAATTGTTGTCTTTTCTGAAGTATATAAGTGACTATTTACATGGTATGATACAGTAAATGATTGGAAATAATAACATCAAACATTCATTATTTATAGCCACCCAGTAATCGCAATAATTTTGTGCTTTGTTGCCCTTAATATAACACATCTCAGCTTTCAAATTCTGTCAGTTTTATTACAAAATACAAATTAGAATTTTTTTTCCTCTTTATTTCAAGTTTATAGCAAGTTTATATAAACGCGAAGGAACATCTGAAGGAATGAAAAAAACAGTATAGCCTAATTTAATGAAACAAATGTCTCACTGTAATCGGAAAAATAACTCAAACTGTCACTTAAACTGAGCTGAATACAGTGATCTGTCATGCCACATTACAGACTGTTGTTTGTATTTCGCTATTAAACCGAAAGACTTAAGGAATATCTCCCTATGCTCCAAATCTGGGCCATTTGTATGCACCAAGGACTAGAATATACTCTCTAAATATTATAACTTTAATCTTGTAATTGCTACAAATTAATTTTTGTAATTTTGACTTTATTCTTGAAACATTTCAACTTTATTTTCATAATTTTGACTTTATTCTTGTAATTCCTATTTTATTCTTGAAATATTTCAACTTTATTATTGTAATATTTTGACTTTATTCTCGTCATTTAGAATTTATTCTCAAAATATTTTGATTTTTATCTTGGAATCTTAGATTTTTTTTTTTTTTTTTAGGTGGCATTAAAACGCTGTCGTACCGGAACACCTAATCTAGTTGTGTAGAAAAACCTGTGTTTGTGTATTGCGAATATTGTTGGCTCTTAGACAAATTGCTTTGTTCCTCTTTTGTAAGTCACTTTGGAGAAAATCTCGGCTAAATACATAAATGTAAATGTAACCAATATGATTTATGCAATATAGTATAACAGAAGCTCCAGCACAGTCAGCAGATTTAAAAAAAAAAAAACACTTTTGACAGACATCGTCTCACACCAAATGGCTTCCACCCAGTGTTATTTACTTCTTATTTGAGCACTAGAGGGGCTGCATAGAAATCTAGAATTTTGGGATTATGATTGTCAAACTTTGTACTATGATGTATAAAAAAATTAAAGAAACTGGTGAAGGCTCAGCCTTAAAAGGCTAAAAATGGGATGGAAACTAATATACACAAGCAAAAAGGATCTCAGACTTATCAGCCTCCCAGAAAAAAAAGAGCAATTATAAGAGAAATTTGGGATCCTTACCCAGGTGATGCTGCTGTCATCAGAGACACTTTTGGGGTCAGTAGATACAGTATATTGTTTAGGCAAGATGAACAATATCGCTACCAACAGGAAACCCAGACTAATAATCATCCAGTATGAAATGTGGACTGTTCGATATGTAAGGAAAAAGTCATTGGAGGTGTGAGTCTGCAAAAAGAGGAACATGCAGTTTAAAGAACAGATAACAAAGGAAGAGATAACAAAGCTTGTGCCAAGTTGTGACCACTGTTTTGTCAATGTTTTGTACAATAGACACAAACTACAGAGAAATCCGGACCCGGACAAGATTAAGGTGTTTTTGTGTGTTTAAATTTATGTAGACAATTTACCTCATGATAAACATATCTGCCATTTTTAACATTTTTAGGTAGAGCAAGACAAAATGAACGTTTGACATTAAAAAGTATATAAATTGTATTATTTTTATGAAAATAACCACTAGATAAGACCCTTCTTCCTTGGGATCGTTTGCAGCCACATTTAAACTGCATTTTGGAAGTTCAAACTCAGAGCACCATAGAAGTCCACTATATGGAGAAAAATGCTTTTCATAATTTCTTTATGACTGAAGAAAGAAAGACATGAACATCTTGGATGACAAGGGGGTGAGTACATTATCTGTAAATCTTTGTTCTGGAAGTGGACTTAAAGTGAGCTCTCATTTTGACACTTGCTTCTAGTTCGGTGTCAGGCATTTGATCAACAGCTTTACAATTGTACAAACGTGTTGACTGATCTAAATTATCCAGAATGTGCCCAAGCAGCATTGCTCAAAAAAAAGCTGCCCCGTGTATCATCAGCCTTACTGTCTGACATGCTTTTATGCAGCCTTTTGATTGACAAAAAAAATTATCGCTCTTGATCATTGGCTGTTTTGATAACCTAGTGCCTAGAGCCTTAAATAGAGATGGTATCTCTTGCCTTTTTCTGCTGACTCTCCTCCTCTATAGGAACAGTGTTGTGGTTCCTGTGGTCTGCTTCAGTGCAGGACAGACACACACACGTCTGATCATCTCTGCAGAACAGCTCCAGAGGTCTCTCATGTTTCTGGCATATATAATCCTTCATATTTTCCCCAGCATTGATCAGTTTGTGTTTCTTTAGACGTGGGACTCTGTGATGAGGCTCCAGGTGAGTCTCACAGTAAGAGCTTGGACACGTCAGGCAGGACTTAATGGCTTTCTGCTTTCTTCCATCACAGCACACCTCAGATTGTCCTTGATTAAGCTTTTTAAAGTGTTGCACAACCTTTGTAAGTGTTGTATTAATCTCAAGATTAAGTCTTCGGCTGAATAATTTTTTGCAGGATGGACAGCAGCAGGTCTGTGTGTTTGTCCAGCACTTGTTCAGGCAGGTTTTGCAGAAGTTGTGTCCACATGGAGTGGTGACTGGATCAGTGAACACATCCAGACAGATCAAGCACATGAGCTCCTCATTTAGTGGACCACTGTAGGACGACATGACTGACAAAAAAGCAACAATATATCATCTACATTGCTGAACTGAAAAGTTTTGCTAGTACTAGGGTACACTTAAATGTTTTAAGTATTTCTCCACTGACAGTCTTTTAAAAGTAGCTGTAAATTCTGACAAAATATTTTTCCAAGTGACCTGTAAATCACAAATTTCATTGCATCTGTCTACTGCTTTTGTCATTCACAGCTCAAACACAAGCAGGATAGTTAAAAAAAGTGCTTGAGATTGTGTCCTTTCTTGTGGTGCTTCCCGATTCAGTTCTTTAACAACTAACAACTTACAGACTACACAACCACATGCATGACAGTAATTCTGGATGTAAATTCTTATCATTCAGTCTAGTAAACTGGTTCAACTTGTGGGTTGAACAATGAACCTTTAAAAAAAAAAAGCTTAAATTCTCATACAAAAACTTACAGAAGTAACAAAATAAGATGATTTCATATTTGGAATGGAAATAATACAGTAAGCCTACTAATAAAACTTATAGGTTAAACTAGTAACCACTGTTTTATAATCTAAGTACTTAATATTTATGTAAAAATAAATAAAAATACTGAAAATAAATATGAAAGTCTTCTAGAGACACCTGTTTTTGCATCAGCTAGATCATAAAGTAAGGTTCTTTCTGTAAACAATGGACAACACAGAGCAATAAAATGAAATTGTGTTTTTGTGAGCTTAATATTAGCATCAAAATATTTCTTACCGCTGTTTTTGGGAATTCTGTCTGCATTTCAAGTTCAAGTTTCAATTGTGTGACAGGACAGCAGAAATAAAACTTACATTTTAATTACATAAAAATATGAATGACATTCATTAATAATATTCAGATACTATTTCAGAGATAAAAACTACGAAACAAGCTTTTACATTTCCATTACCTGTGAGCGAATATGAGATGTGATCACTAGTTTCAGTGTCTGACAAAAGAGGTTGTTGTTTAAGCTTCCAGCTTTAGTTGCACCTTTACCGAATTCCTTTACTCCGCTGCAGTGACGTCATACATTAGCTCCGTCCAGCATGTGTGTGCAAACACTTTCAATATTTTAAAATTCATTTAAGGACCTTCATCACGTTAATAACACACACACAAATTTTTCATGCAAATCAACGCGCTGATATTTAAATTGTTTTCAGTTGCCTAAACAACTACTGTACGCGTTCACACGTCATGGTGCATATTCTGTTGGTTCATCGAGCTAAAATATGTGAGTATTGCCAATTATCTGTTTGTAAACAGTCGGGATGCGCGCGCAGCATGGTTGCAGAAAACCCGGGAGAGAGAGCCTTTACGGCTAGAGAATTAACACGGATACGTGTAAATACTTAGATTTAAAAAGAATATAGATTATTTTGATGTCATTTTCAAAATGTTATTCGCATATTACAAGAGCTTGTCACCCAGCGATAAGCACTGTTATTCAACGAAACTTACGTTAGATTGTCGGATCGTCTTACAGATCCGAAACAGGGATGACGTTTTTTGTGGGCGGTTCAAGTGGCAGTCTATGGAGCCAAGGTAAATTTGATTTTATATTTCAAAATTCTGACTTTATTTTTGCAATTCCGAGATTATATCCCACAACTCTAGAGGAAAAACAACTCGTCAGTCTCTCTTTTCCCCTCAGCTCAGAGTTTATGTCCCACACTTCTGGCTTTTTTTCCCCTCAGAATTAACAAACTCACTAGTTTTGTTAAATCGAGTTGTAAAGTCCGAATTAGGAGATATAAACTTGCATTTGTGAGAAAAAAAGTCAGAGATAAAATTAAAAAAAATAAAAGTTATGTAAAAATGTTAATAGTAATAGGTTTGCATAATATTTCATGCTGTAACTGTAGGGCTAATACAATACGTCCCCTATTAACAGCATATGTGAATATTATGTAGACCTATTGTTTAAATCAAATTTATGCTTTAAAAGTAGAGTAATCATAGCAGTTTTCATCCATAGTATGTCCGTTTAAACATTTGCGTTTAGCTTTAAATGGCGTCTTTGACGACCGTATACTATAACAAATATTTGCATTTCGATTTTGAAATCAAAAAGCACAAACATATTTTTTTTTCTCTTATTCCATGGATTTTATTCGTTTACCTCCACTGGTTACCAGTGTTTTTCTGCAAACACTATGCGCGCGCAGGTGCAAGTGACGTCACTGTGACGTCTACTCAAAATTGGGCTATACAATTCCCAAAACTTGTCACGGGTGTGGAATTCTATATTAATAGAAAGATGGAATGTATGATAGAAATTTGTATATTTGATGTGCTGTTTTATACAGAAAATAAAATTTTGAATTGTAAGGAACAACACATTATACAATTGCTTATTATGTTAGGAAAATACCATATACATATAAAAGTGGGCTCAATGTAGACCAAATTTTTCCCATTTTATTAATGACTTTACATTGTGTGTAAATCTTTTGAAACAATCAAAAAACAAAAAAGCACTGAAAACATGTAATGCTCTGAAAGCACTGAATTTTGTGTAATTTTTCCTTTTTTTTTTTCTTTCTTCCTTTTCTTGGGCAGCTATTGTAATTTGACATGAATAGGTAATACCTCGTTGTTCTCACGGCAATGGAATAATAAAGCATTGAAAAAAACAAAAAAACAAAAAAAAAGAAACTTGTCACTCGTATCCACAAGTTTCCTATGCCCCATGAGGCCTTGCGTCAAAAGTGGGAGCGCGCTCTGCCTTTTAAATTTTAACGGTTATTTTAATGGTCCATCTGAAGAGAATCTGTTGGTTTATCGAGCCACAGTATGTGAGTATTGGTTTTGTTTAATTTTATGAGAGAGTGTAAATAATAACGCAAAATACTTCGGGAATTTTAAGCAGGTAAAAAATTAATTAGTCTGTCATCGAATTTATGAAAACTTCTCAGTTCTCAGTGCAACACGATGGCGGCCCGTCGATAAAATCACAAAAAAGAAAGAAATACTCACAGGATATGTAGCAGAAAACATATCAGTTAGGAATTTATAAACAAAAGAGATTAATTGTTTATTCTGAATAAATGTAGTGTTGATGTTCTCAGTCTAACACAGTAGGAGGCGCTGCAGATCTTCAGCCCGCTGAAGAAACCACGAATGAAAGAAAGTCACTAACCCGGTTTGTTTACTGTGCTTTATATTTATACGTGTTTATTTTTTATGTCTGTAATATTTCAGTCGCCGTAAACAAAACCATAATTTCTTAATTAATCTGCCTGAAAGTTGTGTTAAATGACGGCAATTTTGTAAAGCTGATTATATTGCTGCTGTAAGGAGAAAAACAACGTTTGAAGCAATTTGAGAAGTTTTTGATCAACGTAGATTTTTAATCATGATGTGTTTGTTTTTAGATGTTGATCATGAGAGTTCAGGTGGATGTGATGTGCTCTAAATCAGTAGGAACTGATCTGTCCATGATGGATATAGATGGTTTCATCACAGAAATCTGTCAGCTGAAGAAAGAGTTGGCGACCCTGAAAGAGAGAAACCACAAACTGAACGGAGAGGTTTGTACAGGATGACCTGAATGACTTCCCACTGTTTTTTCTTTTCTTTCTGCTGACCTTTAATGAACTTCTCAAGTTGATTCATTAATTCAGTTCTCACAAATCAAACTTCCTTCAGTTTTTAAGTTTTCAGCTTTGCTACAGGATCTGATTTTATATCAGTGTTGAACCAATACAGTACTAAACATGTTTATATAAAAACTACACAAAGGACTCAGAGCTCAGCCTCACTTTACTCTGTTCCACTGACGCTCAGGAGAGTGTGTGTGACAGTCATGGATGCAGTGATCAAACCTCCACAGAGTCTCTGGGTTCAGACTGTAACGCTGGAGAACAACAGATGCTGCAGACGCCCCTAAAGATGTGCTCAGTCAAACTGCTGGACTGCAGGAAGATGATGAAGATGAAGAGAGAAACCACAAGTGAGGAGCAACAGAGTGATGATGATGATGATGATGATTGCAATTCTTCAGGTATGTCTCTTTCTTTAACTTGTTTTTAACATTTTATATTGTCATTTAAAAACCTGTAACAAGAAAGATGGTTTCAGTCAAGTCAAAAGTTTAAAAGTGCTTTTTAACTTGTGTATTTTTTATTTGCAATACTTTTATCTAAAGCTGCAACAGTTCTGCAAGAGCATTTCTACATTTTACTTTCATTTGTTTGACATTTGAATTGATTTTTCATTATTTTCTGTCCACTTTAGACTCTTTGAGAAGAGCAGCCCGAAAATCCTACACCTGTGGACAATGTGGAAAGATTTTCAACCATAAAGGACACTTTAATGTGCACATGAGAGTTCACACTGGAGAGAAGCCGTTCACATGCCATCAGTGTGGGAAGAGTTTCACATGGGCAAACGCCCTCAAAGTTCATCTGCACATTCACTCCGGATTAAGGCCGTTTAACTGTGTTCAGTGTGAGAAAACATTTACCTTATCATCAAGCCTTAAAAAACATCTGAAAATCCATGGAAATAAGAAACCTCACAAATGTTCTTTTTGTGGAAAGGGCTTTTCAAGCCTGTACTATTTTAAAGAGCACCAGAAAATGCATACTAGTGTGCGATCTCATATGTGCTTTGAGTGCAGCAAAACCTTCACTACAGCCAACCACTTGAAACAACACCAAAGAATTCATACTGGAGAGAAACCTTACAGGTGCTCACACTGCGTAAAGAGTTTTCATACGTCAGGACACCTGAGAGCACATGAGAAGGTCCATACTGGAAAGAAGACATACAAGTGCAGATAAACCCAAAAGATGGCATTTCCCTCATAAGAGTAAAAGCATCTGTGAGGGAAATTTGTATTTGTTTTTTTGGGGTTTTTTTTAATTGTTTAACTGAAAACATAGAGGAGCTTGATGTTTCAGTGTGCTGTTATGTCATTATTTTTTTTGTTTTATTTTTATACAATTTTATATTTAACAGATCCATATAAAAAGATATCTGTAATTTGATAGTTGTAATAAAAATTAACGCCTGTGATATAACGTTGTCATTTGTCTAAACAACCACTGACTGTACGAGCCGTTTCGAAGCGCGACTTTAGCATTTTAAATTTCAACTGCCCTACTGAGGAATCTGTAGTTAGGTGGCATTGAGACTGGGCATTTCTTGACAGCCCTTTATGTATCCTGTGGACACCCTAGCTGAGAGCCCGTTTGTACTAGCATGAAAATGATCCACATCTACACTGATGTTTTTTACTGGGTTTCAGACTGAAACACATCTCTAGAGTTTTCAATCAAAAACAGGGTCTAGAGCATTTTCGTAAATCACTGTTTTCGAGGGTCGAAAACACCGGAGTAGTGTAAACAACAGGCGTAACCGTAGCAAAAGTTATGCATTTTAAAAAGAAAATGCACTAGTGTAAACGTAGCAACTCCGGGGTTGCGTTGTGTAAATGGACCAAAACGGAGATTTTTGAAAACAATGGCGTGGATGCCCACGTTCACTCTGCGTGTTGTTGACAACCATGTAAACAATAACATCATGCTCGTTATGAATTGTCATGTGACATTCGTTTTTAGTTTGTAGTGTGGACGGAGATCGTTTCTGAAATGCAGTGAAAACACCAGTGTAGAAGTGGATTGTTTTCGCCGCTTTAAAATAAAAACACACTAGTGTAAACAGGCTCTAAAATGGGGCCTGCAGCATAGCACACTACCAGCGTAGTGTAAATGACAGGTGTAACCGTAGCAAAAGTTATGTTTTAGATCTAAAATGCACTAGGGTAAACATTGCCTTAGAGATGTGCCCAAAAGAAAGAAACTGACATGTACAAAAGGGATTTTAGGGGATTTAGTTCCCCTAAAGGGAATAAATACTAGATGGGAGGAGAAAAATATTTCAGTATATTGCTATGTGTTATTAATGAGGCTCATTTAAATTGTTTTGAATGTGCGTTTGCTTTTTACTTTCACTTTCAGATTTGTGATTACAGGTACACTGTGTATACTACAAAGCAGCAGTACTTACCACATATTCTAAGATTCAGTGATGCTCAGGAACTGTAAATCATTCGCCATCTTCCTATCAGTAATTTCTCCTCACTCTGTTTATGTGGTAAGTTAAATATTGGCCGTTTCTCAAACGGAAGGCTGCATCCTCCGGAGGTCGCATTTGCAGGCTGAGTAAGTCATCGAGCCTTGTTTATTTCAGTTAACGGAGTAATATTTGCGAGTCATAAGCATATTACAACAATTTACGCTTCACTAAGAATAATAGTCAAATTTATAACTCTTACCCCTGGTTTCACAGACAAGGCTTAAGCCTAGTCCTAGACTAAAATGTAAGTCTGAGCTGTTTCAGCTGAAAGAAACTTGCACTGACTGATCTTAAAACATATCAGTGCCTTTGTATTGTCTCAAGATGCACACCAGTGATGTTTTTTTCTAAGGCACGTGTATAAAAATGACTTAAATGTCCTAATTGAACTATGGCCTAATCCTGGTTTAGGCTAAATCCCATCTATGAAACTGGGCCTTAATATTATAAAATAAGTTATTCTTTACGACGTATGCAACCTACAAATCCGACCTCTGGAGGATGCAGCCTTCCGTTTGAGAAACAGCCATTGTGTACTTAAATGTAACAGCAGCTAACAAGCGGCTAACCATGTCCCATTAGTGACTCCGTAGGAAGCGTTATTCGTTTTCCATGCCTCTCCGAATACGAATTCACTATTCGAGATGGGCGTGGCAACCTTTCAGCCCGGAAGTGCTCAAGTTCAAGTTAGTCGGAGTAAAAACATGGGTGTTTTTTTTTTTTGAACTCACTGATGCGGTGAGTATAATCCACGCGTTACAATTAGTTTTTTCGTAGAGTTAACGCACGGTGACAAATTAGAGACTCTTGAATTTTCGCGCGTTGTGAAGTTTGCTGATGTGGTTTGGTCTGGTTTGTGCGTCTGTATCAAAACCATTCAACTTTACGCGTTCTGAATCTTGATCATGTGATTTAACGGTGTGACAGCAACAGCTTCTTGTTCAACTGGTTAAGGTATGGTACTGTCATCTTTGTGTCTGTTGTAATATCCACACGCGAAAACAATGAGAAAAATAAACCATTCCAATTTTAGTTGTGAGAAAATATACAAAATATATTAATATTTTAATATCACCTGTCACGTAATTTGCATTGCAACTAACAATTGTGCAACAAATAAATTTGTACATTGTTAACAGGAGATGATAATGTGATGGAAAACTGAAACACTGACAAACAGAGGTCATGTGACCCTGGACGAGAAAACCGTAGCGCAAAAAAGTAGCACTGGTGTATTTGTAAAAATAGCCAACAATACTTTGTATAGGTCATTGATGTATATATTCTGACCCTTATGACTGGTTTTGTGGTCTAGGGTCATATATATAGCAAAAACGTGTCCACCACAGATTGCTATTGTACACAACAACACATAATTTGAAATCATTTTTTAATTGATAAATAATCCGAAATGTTTCTTGAGCAGCAAATCAGCAAATTAGAATGATTTTGGACAGTTTACAAAGTCATTTTTGAACAACATCTGCTAAATCGTTGTGAAGCCAATAACGACAATCTCTCACTAAAATCCCTTCATAAACCAAACTGTAATTGGCTGTTCCCAAACAAATTCACCCAAAGCATTTAAAAATGGTTTGTTTTTGCATTGTATATTACAAACTTGTACTTCATCGGACTCAAACCATCCCTACCCCACCATTACCTGTTTTTCTGCTCGTTCATGCCTTTTGTGATTCATGTCCAGCATGCAGAGGCAGCATATACACTGGCACTCAGTGCGGCAGTGAACCTCCAGTAGCTTATGATGTTGGGAACACATTTTCCTTTAGAGTTGTCAAGACGTCCACCAGTAAGTGTACTTTCCCCACATTCGGTTTGTTGTGCAAAGTGAGGTGAGTTTCGCAATAAGATCCCAAACACACCAGACATACCTAATGGCTTTCTTTTTCCTACCAGTGCAGATGTCAAACTCCACATTCTCAGCTTGGTCCATCTGAATTCCTGTGCTTTCCAGTTGCTCTGTAACACTAGCGACAGATTTATCCAAATCGCAACAGAAGCCTCGGATTTTTTCAGATCTGCAACCGGAGCCAAGTATTCTTCCAGATCTGCCTTACATGAGGAATTCTGTTTACACCAAGGGCAGCTGTTCGCGCAGGTCCTGGAGGCAAACCGAGCACTCGCGTGAGTCCTACTCATTTGCCATTTGCATGAAGAACAAGGAGCTCGGTGTTAAAGGACCCACCAACAGTTTAGTTTCGGTTCTTTCCCTTGTGTGTCTATGTGGGCAGGACTCTCTCTCTCGTATGTGTGTGTGTGGCCATAGATAAAGAGAGACAGAACTGAGGCTTGCTCTAATCTGAATGCTGAACGCAGAGAGACACACGGTTGCTTGCCAGGACGCTGTCGCTTGTGTATTTAGCTAAGTAATACCAGACTAGTAAAATGAATTCATATAACAAAGAAGAGACACTGCACCATCATGTGGTTTCAAGTGTCTTTTTCCTTTTTGACAGCTATTTTTGTATATTTGCATAGAGAACAAAAGTGACCTTTTTTTTTTTGGATCAAGTTTTCATTTCCGGTGATTGTGTGTTTGATAACATTTGTATATGTGGGCAGAGTCCAGGTGCCGTGCATTTGTCAAACAAATGGTTGTATAACTTTGAAAGGCAATTAAACAGTATGAAGAGCCATAATACGGGCTGTTTCATACTTTAATGCTTTGTTTCATAATTTTATTTGATATGTTCTATTTAAGAAAGTGTGTGGCTTGTGTAATTTCTCTGATTGAAATTATTTTAACATTTTAAGATCATATATTAATAATTCCAGTGAAGTTAATGTTTTTTTTTTTCATTTTTATGTAACTGCATTTTAAAAATTATAACCAGTTTTAAAGAAAAAAAATTAGGTGACTAACTTTTAAGACTAGTCTTAACCTTTTATATAACCTGATTTCTGACCTTTATATATGCTTATGTAGACTATATAAACGCTAATCTTTACATAGTTAGATGTGCATGTGTAGGCTATATAAAGCAGAAGTATATAACAGATTAACGTGAACTTTTTCCCAACATCAAGACTTCATCAAAACGTATGTATTTGTATAAGGGAAATTATGTTGTACGTAACTGGTCACAGTTTCTTTGACATTTTCACTACTTAAACTAAATTTTTTTCCAATTCACATTTTCATTTAATATGAAATGATCCTGTAAAACAGTTTAAACTGAGTGGCCGTTTTGTAGATTTATGCAAATACTTAGCATTTGACCTTCAAACAACTTCAATAATTTGTATGATGCTAAATCTATTATATATATATGTGTGTGTGTGTGTGTGTGTGTGTATATATATATATATATATATATATACATATACATATACATATATATATATATATATATATATATATACGGATATGTGTTTTATATGCATAGTTATGAACTTTTCTGTTTAGGTCCCAAATCAAATTCAGCCAATCTAAAAATCTGACTTTTAGTTGAGAAAACTCTGAGGAGAATTTAAATGATCAATATTGTTATGAATTACGAATTTGTCATCTTTTTTCAATAGATCCAAAAGATGAATGACTTAATTTTATGATATTTTAAGAGTGTAATGGTAAATAATAAAATAGTTTTTTTTTTTTAAACTTCAGATGTAATAATAAAATTTTTTTTTTTTTAAACTTCAGATGTAAATTAAGGGACATTGTGACATAATGACATAATGTCATATCAGCGCCACAAAAGCTAGTACCATGGTACAATGATGGCAATTCCATCATATTTTATGTTTTAATGTATAAACGCTGATAAAGCTGATGTGCATAGGTTTCATAAAGTCAGTCCGGTTACCGTAACACGTGTGACGCGCCTCGTGTTTTTTATGAAACCTCACTCACATAAATATACACACTCTCTCTCCCCTCACTGAACACTCACACTGGAGCAGTGTTGCCAAGTCCGCGGTTTTTCCCGCGGAATTAGGCTACTTTAACACTGTTGCCGCGGGTTGAAGCGATCCCAATAACGTAATATTTAGCCCCTGAATGCTAATTTTACATTTTTATTTCACGGGGACCCCCTCAAAACGCGATCGGGCAACTTTTGGGCTAGTTTTGGTAGCAATTGGGCGGATTTGTTGTGAACACCTGGCAACCCTGCACACGAGCGCCTCACATAAAACAAACGGGCGCGCGCGGCGGATCGGCTCTGCTTCTGGTGAGTGTAAATACCGCTTCTCTGAATCAGACATGCATTAATCGTTGTTTAATTGATATGTATCTGATGTTTTGATAAAATAAAGATAGGTTATTTTGGTAAATGCTATATTTGTTCCGTTTTCGCTGCGAAACATTGAAGGCTGTAGAGTTTTTGTACGGATATTGGACATTTCGTAAAAGTTTCACGTAATTACTTGCTTTAGAAATGACATAAGCACTTCATGTTTGATAGTTCATCATAACAAGACAAACTAGAGCTGACAGGTACATTGAGATTCTGCAATCAGACTGAAACTTGTTTTATTAAGTCAAAATCTCCAGATATTAGAGGCAGATGTGTATTCTGATGTAATGATTTACTAAGTTCATGTCATCTAACAACTGATGGTTTGTTGTTCCTCAGGGTTTCCAGGTGTGATGGCAGACTCGGGCGTCCAGATGACCAGAGTCAGAGATGTGGACAACCATGTGTCCAGGACAAAAGTGTCCACCAGCATGTCCCCCTCATCATCCAAACGAGGAGCGACCGTGAGCTTCCACAACATCAACTACAGTGTGAAGATGAAGAGTGGCTTCATCTGCAAGAGGAAGGTCACGAAGAAGGACATCCTTATCGAGCTTAAGTGAGTCTTTCACCTCTTTGATGGTGTGGTGTCAAATCTGTTGCTGTTTGTATATTCATGTTCCATGGTTTTTAAAAAATAAGGCTTTTAAAAATGCTATAATGCATACCATGGTATTTTTGAAAGCACCTTTGAGTAGTACATAAATATTGTAGTTCATAAATTTCAACACCCTGATATAAAGTACCAATGAATTACCATATGAGACATTGATATGCCAATACCCCGGTATTTTTGGAAATACCTTACAGTGATATTAAAATACCATGGTACATCAATATGGTAATCGAGCAGTACCATATTTTATATTATGTAAATGACGCTGTACCAGGGTACTGCCACAGTAGTTTTACAATTTTTTTTTTTTTTTCTATTTAGTTTTAAAAGTACTGTGGTGTTACCATGGGTCAGTGGTGGTATAAACTATATAGACATTAACAAAAACTATATAGACATTAAAAAAAAGAATAAAAATAACACACAACAAAATTACTTTAAAATGAACAGGAAAAAAATACAAAACAAAAAATAAAATAAATGTAAATATTAGTGAAAGCTACATAAAATATTAATCATATTATTTATTAAATAATAGCATTATATATTTTACATATTAATAAAAACTGTATATAGAAATATTTGAAATATAAACAAAATATGAACTAATAAGACATTACAAAAATGCACAAAAAAATTCGTAAAACTTTAAATGAACAAAAGAACAGAAAATATAAAAATGAAATACTAATGAATATTAAACTATTATGTATTAATGAAATGTGATATATTATGAAATAATAATGCTATAAAATAATTATAATAATTAATAAATAATAAAAATTATAATCTCTTTAATATCTCAGCAACACTAAAATTACATTTTTGTACATGGGACAAAAAGGTGTTAAGACGTCCACATCAAAAGAATTTTAAAAAAATAATGTTATGTCTATAGAAAGCACATCAAATGTAAGTAAAGTGTCTACTTTTAGGGTTTCAAATGAGTTTTTGGAGAATAAAATGTCAAAATTTGGTTGAAATAAAGTTACATTGTCATTCAGTGTAGCACAATATTTATGTAAAAATTCAAATAACATGCTTATTCTGACTTGCACATATTAAAATATAAGAATAAGGCAGCATATTAAATTTTATTGTGTTTTAAATGAGTAAAAAAATTAGGATAAATGGGCAAAATCTAGGATAGTGGCAAATTTAAAAAATGTAGAATTAAAACTAATTAGTATTTGGGGTGATAGTAATTTGTTTTTTAATATGTCATAAATTGATTTTTTGTTGTAAATATTCCTGACAATATTATTACACTAAATTACATTTTAGTCGGTACTTTCTGTAAATTAGGGAAAAATGTATGATTTTTTTTTTGTTTTTGTTTTTGTTTTTTTTTGCTCAGAAAAACAAAAATTATTAAACAGAAAACTTTTGATTTTTTTTTTTTTTTTGGAAAAACAACAAAAATTTAAAGCAGTATTACACTTATTGTTTTTAAGCTTAAACCCTTTTTCGTCTTTGACCCATATATGTGTTTTTGTACATATAGTTTCAGGGGGTTTTTTTTTTGGTAAGTTTTAATAGTAATACTAATGCTTTTACTTGCTTGCAGTTACATTTGCAGGTTTATCTGACTGATGCTTCCTGCATTTAGTAGTTTGACTGTAATTATTAATGTAGTTATCATAGAATCTGGTTTATTCTGAGTCATGTTTTCCTTTAAAAATTTGTTTTATTTTGTGTTCGCCCGGTGACCACCAGACTGCATCAGATTTCATGTTCAGACTTGTTTTCTGCCTCAGCTTTCGTCTTCTGTATCTGCTGAAAACATGGAGTCAAGAGGAACAGTGACATGTTTAGCCATTGCATGAATGTCATATTTATTGTTCGCTGTAAAGGAAGAAATCGAGAAGATACTTGTGAGGTTGTAGGTCTGGGAGCATAAGTGTAGACTTGTTCAAAGGCGCTGTTTGATTGTGGAAACCACCAGGGAGGGCTTGTGTGAATTGAAGGAAGGAAACATGAAGATATTTCAACAAACTCCTGCACCCCGCCTCAAAAAAAAACAAAATATGCGCTGAAAAATATACTTTGGTCTGTGCTTCAGTAGACATGGCGTTACATTCATTGCTATTCAAGCACACACATAACCTGAGAGATGCACACACATTGCGTTACGTATTCGCACCCGCTGTGTTCAGCTCATTGTCCAACATTAAAGTCACTGCTGAACAATAGCGCTGAACTTTCACACAGCGCGAGATGGAAAACACAAGCTTAAATGAGACATTTGAGGTTATAAACGCATTTAATTTAATGTTGATGAGCGCCATCAAACCTTGACTTTTGCCCTGCTGTTAGATAAGCGTCTGTTTTTGTTGTCTGTCTGAAAGAGACCGAATCACAGAAATTTGGATCACATAACACGACAATAATCTGGCGATCTTACATCAATTAGTCAGATTTTCTTTCCAAAATCACTGCTTTTCACTCTAAACATCTGACTTGACATCATTCTGAGTTGCATTTCACTTCAAGATCAAAATATTAACAAATTATATGTTGCTTGAAAGAAAATTAAGCCTATTTTTAGCTTTTGTTTTTTCATGATTAAACACGTTTATCCCTTAAAATCTCAAAACCATAATGCATAGATCACATTCTCATTACTATAATGCGGTTATGAAAATTTGTACTGTCAGAACACACATTTATATTTACACAATATCCTGTGAGAAAAAATATTTTAAAAATTAATATTTAATTTGAATTATGTATTTGTATATTATTTTACTTTTTTGTTTATTTATAAAAGAGCACAAATTCAGTATAGGAAGTATTATAATCATATACTTTTAGTATTGCACTTTATTAACTGTAATTTTAGAAATGTACATATTGAAAACAATTGAATTAATTTTAGTAAATTAAAATACATTTATTTTTTTCCCTGGTAATGACAATCAGCGTTATTTTAGTATCCTCAAGATACTATATAATTTTTATTAATATTTTAAATTAGTTTTTAATTTCATAAATATATATTTTTTTCATATAAATAACATTATTATTATTATTATTATTATTATTATTATTATTATTATTATTATTATTATTTATGGTTTTATTTTAATTTTAGTTAAAGTTTTTCCTGGTAATGACAATGTGTTATTTTAGTATCCTTGAGATATACGTTTTATTTTTATTTATGTTTTATTTAAACATTTGAATTAATTTTAGTCATTTAAATTATCTATATCTATCTATCTATCTATCTAGCTAGCTAGCTATCTATCTATCTATCTATCTATATATATATATATATATATATATATAATTATTTTTTTCTATATTTTTTCTATATTTCTATTTTTTTTTCTAATTGTAATGACAATTAGTGTTATTTTAGTATCCTTGAGATATTATATACTTTTTATTAGTCTTTTAAATTAGTTTTTATTTTCAGATTTTTTTTCATGTAAATAAAAAGTTATTTTTAAAAAAATGTTGTTATTATTATTATTAGTTTTATGTTATTTTTTGTTATTATTATTATTTATGTTTTCATTTTAATTTCGGTTCATGTTTTAGTAATGTTGTCCATGTAGTTTTAATTAATTTCAGTTTTAGTTATTTTTGTACATGAAGTTAAACTAGCTGAAATAAAAAAAATATATATATATATTTTAATAATTTAAATGTATTTTCAAGGCTTTTTTATTGGTTTTACTGTTAACTATAATAACCCTTAATGACTTTTTTTTTGCATTATTTATAATATTCTTATATAAACATGCCTATTATTTAAATTATTTTATTTACCTAATAATTAAGTAAGGCTGTAACAGTGATGATAATTAAATAATATAATATAAAATTACATGATATAATAAATAAACACATTTTTTAATGTTTAAAATAATTTTCGATAAAGTTTAGTACATTATTATACAGTGTTTGTGTGATAGATCGATATTTGGTGTTCTCCTCGTCAGGAGAGGTTGTCGGGTGAGTTTGATCATTAACCCATGTTTGTCCATGTGCATTCCAGCTGTATGTGTCAGTGAGTGTGACTGCAGACATTTATTCCCTCATTTGAATTGATGAAATGATTTTATCTGTATCAATCAGACACGAGCTCAGCGATCAGCCTCGGTCCTAGAGAGCTGCAGTCTTGCAGAGTTCAGCTGCAACTCTAATCAAACACACCTGAAGAAGTTAATCAATGTCTTCAGGATTACTAAGGCTATAGGCAGGTGAAGACTTCTTCAGGGTTGGAGCTGAACTCTGCAGGACTCTCTAGGACCGACCCTGGTCTAGTAGGTAAATGTGACATGTGAGCGCTTGATATGGTCAGATGGCATTTGTTGTTGTTTTGCATTGTAGTCAAGCAAACAAATAATAGTCTTCCAAAAAGAAACTGCTTTTCACAAAGGCTGCAAATAAGGCTCATCCAGTCAGCATCCCATGTGTGTTCAGTTTTAGCTTGTGTTTTGTGATCATGTGATGACGAAGAAAACGTGATGATAATTCTGAAGTAACTGTGTGTTATTTTCTCTAGTGGTATCATGAGGCCGGGACTGAACGCCATATTAGGAGCCACCGGGAGCGGGAAATCATCGTAAGAGCCGTCTGTCTGTCCCCATTTGTGTAACCAGTGTTAAGAAGTAACTAAAAGTAGTTCAGCTGTTTTCAAAATGAAGCAGCTTTTCTAGCACCAAGCTGTTTTTTTTTTGTTTTTTTCAACAGTGTAACGTGACAAAATTTATTGTATTTTTTTTGTATATATGTGACCCTGGTCCACAAAAGCAGATATAAGGGTCAATTTTTTAAAATTGAGATTTATACATTTATAGCTGAATAAATAAGCTTTCCTTTGACTGTTAGGATAGGACAATATTTGGCTGAGATACAACTATTTGAAAATCTGGAATCTGAGGGTGCAAAAAAATCAAAATATTGAGAAAATCACCTTTAAAGTTGTCCAAATGAAGTTCTTTGTAATGCATATTACTAATCAAAACGTAAGTTTTGATATGTTTACAGTAGGACATTTACAAAATATCTTCATGGAACATGATTTTGACTTAATATCCTAATGATTTTTGGCATAAAAGAAAAATATAATTTTTATAATAATAATTTTGACCCACATAATGTATTTTTGTCTATTGCTACAAATATACCCGTGCTACTTAAAACTGGTTTTGTTGTCCGGGATCACAGATTTGTATGTTTTTATCGTGTGTGTGTGTATATGTGTGTGTATATATATATATATACAGTACTGTGCAAAAGTCTTAGGCCACTAGTATTTTCATCAGCTAAAAAATGGTTTAAAGTCAGTCTTTTGCTGTAGTGTGTCAGTAGGAAATATCAGTTTACATTTCTAAACATTCATTTTGCCATTAATTGTAATAATCCAGTGAGATTTTTGTATGGAGCACAGGCTGTTGTCAGACTCCTTGTGCAAACAGAGATCTGATCTCTCCATCATTCAATCCAGTCTGTCATAAGAAACAGAAAAAACGGAGACAGACTAAATCCTGTGGCAACATCTCCAAGATGCTTTAAGAGACCTATACCTACAAAACTACAGTACTGTAAAAATTTTTAGGCAGTTAGGCACATAAAATGAGGATGCTGTCAAAAACAATGTCATAAATAGATTTTCTTTATCAATAAACTTCTATTAACTAAAATAATTCAGCATTTGATGTGACCATACTTTGCGTTTAAAGCAGCTTTTGCCCTGTGTGCACTTGTGCATAGTTTTTCAGGTAGCTTTGCAGGTAGGTTACTTGAAACATCTTGAAGATGTTGAAACAGTTCTTCTGGATTTAGTCTGTCTCAGTTTTTGTTTCTTCATGTCATTCCAGAGACAGACTGGATGATGGTGAGATCAGATCTCTGTGTGGAGCACTGGCTGTTGTCAGACTCCTTGTGCAAACAAAAATCTCACTAGATTATTACAATTAATGGCAAACAGAATGTTTGGAAATGTAAACTGATGTTTCCTACTGACACAGTACAGCAAAAGATAGAAATAACTTACTTTAAACCATTTTTCAGCTGGTGAAAATACTAGTGGCCTAAAACTTTTGCACAGTACTGTATATATATATATTTTATTTATTTATATATATATATTATTTTTTATTTTTTATTTTTTTAAATTATATTTATTTTAATATAATATATTTGAAATACGAAAAGATAATAATAAAATTACATCTGAGGTGATGTCATTCTGAGTTGTATTTTACTCAAATCGAAATATTAAGAAATTATATGTTGCTTAAAGAAAATGTCTATTTTTTGCATATTTGTTGCATTTTTATTTTTATTTTCATCATGAAACACATTTACCCGTCAAAATGTCAAAATGAATTGAAATAAACTAAATGCATGTAAAATATTAAATATAATTCAAATAAATTTTTTTTTTTTTTTGTATTTATTTAATGTGTTCTGTATCATGATGTTTGTGTTTTACTGTAGGTTTCTGGACGTTCTGGCCGCTCGTAAGGATCCTGCTGGTCTCTCTGGAGAGGTTCTTATAGACGGAGCTCCACAACCTCCAAACTTCAAATGTCTGTCTGGATACGTAGTGCAGGTATAAACCACACAAACACTCATTTACTACATTTACTGCCTTCTGTTTACTTAGCAAAGTAGCAGCATGTTCTCTCTCTTTAATGACCCATAATGTGAGGAATCACTCACATCTGGGGCACAAACTTTGAAAACTGCCTTCAGCAGTTAAAACAGGAAGCTGAACTCATTATTTTGTAGAATATGTATGTGACTAATGTAAATGTGGGATTACTAAGATTAGAAGAGCTGGACTGAAATTGTTCAGCAATTTAGTTCATTTTCCGTCCATGAAAACAGTTTAGTACAGTCTGTTCGTCTTGTGTTTTCTTCAGGAGTCTGAATTCCACCAGCAATTGTTTAATCTAATCTTAAATCACACCAGTCATGTCATGAGACGCTCTGTTTCCTTCCTTGAAGATGTCTAAACGTGTGTTTAGAAAGTGTTCTGTCATGGTGTAAACACATGAATCTGAATGCTGAAAATTATCCTTGCTGTTTTTGCAGGATGACGTGGTCATGGGGACGCTGACGGTTCGTGAGAATCTGCGTTTCTCAGCGGCGTTACGGCTCCCGAGGTCGATCCGTCAGAGAGAAAAAGATGAGAGGGTTGAGAAACTCATTCAGGAGCTGGGATTGAGCAAAGTGGCCGATTCACGGGTAACACATGATAATCTCACTGACTACATGTGCAATCAACACAGACTACTGTTGATGCTTCATTACATGATTAATAATTAGTATAAAATACCATAAAAAACCCTTTCTAGTCTCATTTTCCATTTGAGGACATCCCAAATCTTTTTTCAGTGACTAATGAACAAAAATCCATGTGATGTATTGATGGGAATCGTGATGAATTTAATATTTTATTCATTATTGGGTTTAGAGGGCGGGACTTTAACAGCTGCTCTGATTGGCTGGTTTTACAGGTGGGCACGCAGCTGATTCGTGGCATTTCAGGTGGAGAGAGGAAGAGGACGAACATCGGCTTGGAGCTGATTATTAATCCACCAGTGCTTTTCCTGGACGAACCCACCACCGGCCTGGATGCCAGTACGGCCAACTCAGTCCTCATGCTGCTCAAGAGGTGCGTTTATACACGGGACGTCCCACGAAACCGCTCATAATCCATGCCTAAATCACAAAAAAGACATGTTCATTTGAATTTACTTAAACATGTGTAATAGTTTCTTCTATCCCAGTGGAAAACATTAGTTAACTGCATATATTTATTAATATGTAAACGTCTCCAATAAGATTTTCTATAATGGGAGCATGGGGAAGTTTTACTATAAACAAATACTTACTACTATGTAGCCAGATACGCAGGGCTGCAAAATGATTCATCACGATTAATCAAGTTCAAAATAAAAGTTTGTTTACATACTGTATGTGTTTGTACTGGGTATATTTATTATGTATAAATAAATACACACACATATACTTTGTATATATTTAAAAAAATATTTGTATGTGTATATATATTTATGCTTGTATATAATTTATATGTAAATGTTTTATATATAAATCTAACATTTTTCCTTACTATATACATGTATGTGTGTGTATTTATACATGATAAATATACACAGTACACACATACCATATGTAAACATGTAAACTTTTATTTTGAATGTGATTAATCACGATCAATCATTTTGCAGTCCTATTGTAGAGTAATGAATTTTATTTACAATTAATGGTTTAAAATACGTAAATGTTTTTTAAACAAAGAAATATTCAATATTTTCCTAAGTTCCATGACTTTTCAATTTTTTAAAATGTCACAAGAAAAAAAAAATTATAATGTTATTTAGTATATTAGGAGCCCTGAAATTTTTTATAAACTATACTTATACATAACTTATTTTCACACATTTACTTTACTGCCTTTAATTTTTTTTATTTAACAAAACAATAAAAAAGCCATATCCTATTCTATTATGATAACTGAAAAATGAAAAATATATTATGTAAATTATTACATTATGAATGCAGTGTTTAGTAATTTATATTATATTATGATTTATATTTTACAAAATAATATGGTATGTAGTAATCTGCTGATTTGTGATTTTATACATATAAAAATAAATATTTTGTTACATTTTTGTGCTAAATAATAAAAATATCACAGTGGGAAAATCCTAAAAAATATTATATTTTATTTACACTTTTTATATACATTTTACTTGTATAAATAGTAATAACTATACAGTGCACAGCATAAATGAGTACACCCTTCTGAAACTTAACAAATTCATCAATTGCTCTTTACTTATGAGACATATTACGGTACTTTAGAGATGTGATGTTCCAGCAAGTGTGCTTGATCAATTACCAAAGAATCATGTCAAAATTATTCAGAAAAATAAGAATTTCTTATCAAAGTAATAAAATGTTGCGTTGAGAAATTGAGCACACCTTCCTGAAAGTTACTTCATAAAACTGAATAAAAAGTATAGTGTAGGTTTAAGGCAATTTTTGATCAACAGGTATGTATGTTGAATCAAAACTTTTGAGGAGAAGTAATTTCTTAACAACTAACAGTGTTATATAGCCCACTGAATCATTCTTAGACTTAATGCACAACAGTAGCAGCACTGAGGAGAAAACTTTCAGGAGTTGTATTTCTGTGCACAAAAGAGGGCAATGGTACAAGAGGAATACCAAATCATTGTTTGAAGTGTGAAAATATAGCAAAAGTAACAGAAAATCAAAAACAATGGACTTGTGACAACAACAATATTGTGTATTATTGTTCACTGATGTGCAACCTGTACATATGTTAACATCTCAAAAAATGTGTTTTAGGGTTTCATGACCCTTTAAACACTTTTTGCATAAAATGACACTGACATTGTCACGAGTGCTGTTCTGTGTTTTAACAGTCCTGTGTGTTTTGTTCAGAATGGCGAATAGCGGTCGCACCATCATCCTGTCCATCCATCAGCCGCGCTACTCCATTTACCGGCTGTTCGACAGCCTCACGCTGCTGGTGGGAGGAAGGATGGTGTATCACGGGCCGGCACAGGACGCCCTGAACTACTTCAGTCAGATCGGTATGAAAACACACACACACACACATACGTGAACAGACCCTTACATCCTAATACTGATGTCTTCTGTGTGTGTGTGTGTCAGGATACACCTGTGAACCTCATAACAACCCTGCTGATTTCTTCCTGGATGTGATCAATGGAGACTCCACTGCCGTCGCTCTTAACAAGATACACGAAAATGAGGGTACAGCACTTTCTCTTCTGTATGATTGTACTTACTCCTCTTTGTTCCAAGTGAGACATAAGGATAAACATCGGCCTACATGATTATAGTTTCGCAGTAGAAACGCCACTTTGCAGCTACTTTTGTTCAAGAACCAAATGCTTAGACAGGAAGAGTAATGATATGCAAATGTTAATTTTTAAAGTGTAATTTTATTTTATTGATTTTTATATTGTTTTTTTTATGTTACATTGGTGGGTTTATAACTATCAGTAATTTCATGGTTATATATAAAATATATAAAAATCTGCAAAGACATTCAAATGTAGAAAATCCTGTACATTTTCAGAGTAAATGTAGTAAATATTTCTAAATATTCTATAGAAATAATTTAACTTTTATTTTTTAAATACATTTTTACTACAATAAAATATTTATTTGACTATATAGCAGTGTAGCGTAAAAGCAAGATAAATGTGAAACATTGAGGAATTAAGTTTTTTGCCTTGCAATATGCATCAGATAAAGCTTGAATACTCTTTTTAATTAATTTATTTTATTATTATTATTATTATTATTATTTATATACTTTCATAGCATGTAATTATTAATCTGAAATAGCTTTTATTTTTATATTCTCATTTTTAAATTTAATTGCAGTTTGTTTTTTCTATTTTAATTATATGCTTTTGTAAATTTTTATGATTTTTATGTCTCTTTATCTTGTCATTTTACCACTTTAATTTAAAAGTTTAGTAATTTCAGTTTTCGCTGAGTTAAAACAATAAACAGTTAAATAAGTGATTAAGACTAATATTTAGCATTTTTTTTAATTTCAGCCTTAAAAAATAAACTTTAAAAAAAGTTTTTAAACATTTTGAAGTAATCTGTAGAATTTATTTTTTTGAAATTCTATTTGTAATAAAATTGTAATATTTAGAATTTCTTTCAACTTTAAAACAAATGATATCATGTGATCATTTAGAATTTATTTTATTCAACCTTAATATGAATTGTTTATATAGATTTTGTTTGTTTGTTTCTTTTATACATTTTTTTTTTTAATTTAAGTTTTTCATGTAATATTTAGAATTTATTTCAACATTAAAACAATAGTTATTGTGTAAGCTTAAGTTTTCATGCAATGTTTACACTTTATAGATAAAAAAATTAAATATATATTTTCTTTTTAGTTTCAGTTTTTATTTTAGTTAACAATAACATCTCTGACTGACTGAGTAATATTTGGAATTTATTTTATTTCAGCTTTAAAATGAACTTTAAATAGATGTGGTTTGTTTTTCATGTCATTAATTAATTAATGACATTAATATAAATGCTTAGTAGCTTTGAATAGTAATACTTTTTTTAGTTAATGATACCAGCAGTGACTAAGACTGGTATGATTGTGTGAATGACCATAAATGTGTTTGTGTGTGTCAGAACTGGACCATGAGCAGCTGAGTTCATCTCTAAAGGGCATCGAGGATCGTTTGGTGGAGGAATACAAGAACAGCATCAACTACAAACAGACCAGAAGCGAGCTGGAGCGAATCGTTCAGGGACAGGACTACAGCACACGACCCAAATCCAGAACCATCACCTACAGCACGTCCTTCTTTCACCAGTTCAAATGGGTCCTCAAGAGAACCTTCAAGAACCTCATGCTGAACCCACAGACCTCAGTCGCTCAGGTCAGTGTCTATATCAGGCATTCTCCGATGTTTCTATCAGCCTTTGAGTTGAAATATTGAAGTCCCTTTGAGATTTTTAAGAGAATAAAAAGTGTATGTGCGAAAAGAAAATGTAAATTTACATATAAATATAATTTTAAAGAAAAAGAAGATAAGCTTTTGATTTAGGTTGATGTTAGTATTTCTGTATTGAACCTGAGTGTTGTTTCTCAAGATCGGGGTGATGATTTTCCTGGCTCTGGTTACTGGAGCCATATTTTTTGGAGTGAAGGGGAATTCCAGCGGCATTCAGAACAGGTATAAAAACACATTCATCCAGCTGAGCCAGTATTACTGTGTGATGAATCATTTCACCTGAATCAGATCTGATGAACAGAAGTCTCTTATAATTTACTGAATAATATTGTTGCAACCAGGGCTTGAAAAAAAAAAGAAAGAAATCAACTGGTTCACTCACAGCAGAATCAACATTTTAACATGAACAGCGTTCATTTGTATTAGTATCGTACTGAAACTGGTAAAAAAAAGATATATATATATTTGCATATAGTAGTAATAATAATAATAATAATAATATTAATAATAATAAAAATAGCTTTTACTGTTTACTCAAAAAGAAAAGAAAAAAAAGCATAGCCAATACAGCATCATCTTTTGTAGATTTTGGCCAAATTTAGGCTACTAAACATAAGTAAAAAATCTGTTAATGCTTTAAAGACATTAAAGTATGTTTTTAAGATATTGAAAAATATTGAAAAACCGCTACTTGTATAAAATTGCCTTTTGAGAGGGTTAAAAAAAAAACATAAGTTGCTCATGTCGCATTTTATTTTTACATTCAGAAATAGGGCTGGGCGATATGGCCAAAAAATTATCACAAGAATATTTTTCATATCAGTCGATATTAATAATTATCATGATAAATGTCCATTTTTTTATTTCTTGTAATCCTGTAAGTTTAAAGGCAGATTTTTGCTACAATGTGAAAGACGGTTAAATGTGGCTTTAAAATATTCTTTATGGTCAGAACATGACAAACACTTTTTTTTTAAATTCACACTTTTTCCAATAATTTTTCCTTAACAAAATAAATATCTTAACTGAATTTTTTGTTTTGTTTTGTTTTTTTTAGCTTTGCATGTTTTAATGAGTAATATTGTCAAATCAGGAAACAGGTTTGTGTTGCCTGATAATATTAATAATAATAGAACTTTTTTTATTTGTTTATTAGAAATACACATTTGATAGTAGCTTGAGGATGCAGATGTAGATTTATTTTCATTAGCAACATCAGTAATATCTGTAAAAACTGTAGCAAGCTTATTTTTATATGGTGAAATGTAATTATTGTGACTGATTTTTATTTTATTAATTTTTTTTTTTAACCATTGGTCTTCCATAGTATCATCCACAGATCATGATAATAACAGTTAAAACAACAAATGTAGCACTTCAGTACCATGGTAAAAATTTAATATGGTTTGTAGGTATTTGTATAAAAAACAGCAGTCTAAATACGTTGTGTAAATGCATAAACGCTATTTAATCACAAAATATACTGTTATTACATTCCATTACATCTCCATTAATACATTTAATACATGTCTACATTAATAATGTAGTAAAATTTGCGAGAAATCTACCCACATTTCTGACACAATACCACGGTGCAGTTAGTGCTACTATAGTAAATCTATGGTAAATGATAGCGATTTGTAGATTAAAAAGCCTTCTGACTGTATCGTTGCACACTGTTTCTCCTGTTTGTCAGCGCTGTTTCATCTGGCTATAAACAGAGTCATTTGTGCTCTTTACTGAATTTAAGTGCTTCACATTGGTGCTGTTTAGGGACCGAGTCTCCTCAGCAAGTGAGCTTAAATAAATATGATTCATATTTTTGTCTTGTCCTTGCTATCATTTCTGAATTTTGGGCAAATGCATTTTATTAGACTGAACCACTCAGTGAAAGAAGGCACTCTAAATGAGCACATTCAGTGTAGCTAGTGTTTAAGCACTCATAACTCCTCTTGTAATCAATGAAGCTGTCCATACACTGTATGTAAGAAATCTTTTACTTGCATAGCTCATACATCTGCACTTCGTCGCTTATGATGAGGGAATTTGCGAGTTCAGTCCTAACAAAACTCCAGGTTTCAGCAATGACCGTTCTGAACGCCTCTGATTAGCCACTGCATTTTAAAGTCAACAGAGTTGTGTGTAAAAATGAAATATGATTTAACGTGAGCAGGTCTAAATGTAATACAGCAATCAAATCTTTTCATTTCATTTTCACTAGGTTTATGTTTGAAGTGTTATATTTTTATTGAAAAACCAGGGGACCCCCCCCCAAGAATATTTTTTGGGGTTTTATGGGGGGGTCCCTAATGCTTATGGGAGGTCCGGGAATTACCTATGATGAGCTCACAGCTGAGTGCCATTTCACTCGTTGGATGCATCAGCTCTCATGTGCATAGGTCGTACTACTTGAATTCTTGATTGGTTGAGATGTAATTTCAAATAATAAATGGAACCATAAAATAATGTTATTAACCAGTTAATGGGCATTTAAAATGTTCAGTTCCGTTTGGAACTCTAAAATGTGATTTGTTTCTTTTTCTGTTCCTTTGAAAATTGTGTTAATTTGTGTTTTTCATTTTTGTTCCTTGAACCGGTTCAGAACCCTGGTTGCAACTTTCTGTACATCTCATAAATTGTAAAAAAAAAAAAATCTCCCATTGGTTGTCCGCAATTAGTAGTTTGTGTGTGTGTGTTAGTGTTGCACGATATATCGGTACTTAAAAAGTATGGCGATACCCTGCTTCTAAAAACGGTAGTAGTGGTACTTTAAGAATGTATTTTAGTAAGACCCGGATTTCTGCGTGTTTGTTTTAGTGAATGGCGCAGATGTGCACTACACACATATGTGTGATGCTTGCAGTGTTTTCAGCCTCTGCCGCCTCAATATATGAGAACATGAACACATGAACATCATCTCTAGAACTGCTCTGAGAGTCATTTCATGAGCATTTTACTGTTTCTTTTGCGGAAAACTATTGTCATATAATGAAGACCTTAAAGGTCTTCACAGCAGCCTGTCAAAATAAAAGTTCGGTTTAACTTGACAATCAGAAATATATTAATGTGTTACTTAATGTAAAGATAGTAGTACCACTAATAATAAAAATATTATTAAAACAATGTTTTAGGAATATTTCCCAGAATGTATTTACCCCAAAAATTGTAAATATACAACACAGTATGTCTGAGAAAAATGTTCTGCAAGTTTTCTGATATTAATTAATTAGAAATGTTTTTTGAGATTTAATATATTTTTTTATGTAACCATTAAAATAGAGTGTAGAAAAAATTTTGATATATTTATTTATTTTTTTTTTAAGGGTTAAATGCTTTGTTTGAATAGATAAAATAAGTATGATCTCCATTTGGATCATCTATTATTCAATTGCTTTTCCTGTTGTTGTATGTTTTTTTTTTTTTGTGTTTTTGTAGTTTCGGTGTAGTAGTAGTAGTAGTAGTATCATGATATTTTAGTCATGTGTTGAAATGAAAATGTTGGTATCATGATAACACTAGTGTGTGTGTGTGTGTTTCAGGATGGGCGCGCTCTTCTTCATCACCACCAATCAGTGCTTCAGCTCTGCTTCCTCAGCTGAACTCTTCATCACAGAGAGGAAACTGTTTGTGTGAGTAAACACACACACACACAGAGTAATTCTATAATTTGCAGTAAATTGTAATGTAGCTATTTGATTGATTATTGATGTTGTGGTGTTTGTGTCCTCAGGCATGAGTACATCAGTGGCTACTACAGAGTGTCGGTGTACTTCCTGTGTAAGATCCTGTCTGACATCCTGACTCTACGCACTATCCCGGCCATCATCTTCAGCTGTGTGGCGTACTGGATGATTGGTGAGAGTCATGCTGCCATCATCTCATCATTCATATTTGTCTCATATAGAACATGAGGTTTGATGTTTCCTGTGCAGGATTAAAGGCGACAGTTGAGGCGTTCTTCATGTTCCTGTTCTCCATCATTCTGGTGTCGTACACAGCCACGTCCATGACTCTGGCCATATCTGCTGGTCAGACAGTGGTAGCCATTGCTAACATCTTCATGACCATCAGCTTTGTCTTTATGATGGTAAATGAACACAATCTCACACACATCCAAGCCCAAATAAAATTGTAGCAACTTTTAAAGCAGACACACATGTGGTAAGATCACATTTGAATAGATGAAGTGTAATGTTTATTTAGTGTAATATAATGTTTAGCACAGCATCTGAGTTGGAGGATTTAGTGGCTGCTTCAGTTGATGCTCTGCTGCCATATATCAGAGGTTGCATTAAGTGAAAATAGTGTGTCATTTGTGGGTTTTTTTTTTTTTTAATCAGTGAGGGTACAATCTGAAGGCCGTCTGTCATTTTGACAGATTACACTGAGGGTGATGTATTGTAAAATTTTAGCTGTAATTCCCACCCCTGTGTAGTTGTTGGTGAGTGCACTCCAGTGTAGCAGCAGAGCACTGGATCCAGAACAAAAATGAAACTGTCACGAATGTGTTCCTATGTGTGTGATTATGCACAGGCGAGTACACGGAAGCTATAACGATGTATCATGCCACCTTAAAGAGTGGCAAAATGATCTTTATTGCTTGAATGTCCTAATGAAATTGTTTTGTATCAAAAGTAACAGAAAGCTTAGCCTATTGATATGTATTGGAAGGACGGATGCACTAAGTACTGTTTACTCATCAACTGAAAAGCTCTTAGACCAGATATATTGTGATTTAAGAATGGATATTGGTTCATTAAAATGAGAATGTATTAAAATGGACTTTTTTTGGTTGTTAATGTTTTAATATTTGTACCCATATTAAATACTGTGCTGTCGTCCTGTAGGTTCATGATTAGAAATTGACAGACAGGGTCGTAAAAATTCTGTCATGATCTATAATTATCACTCATTTTAATTACAATTACACATTTCACTGCTTTTATTTTTGTTTACATTTTCAAATGACAGACAATGTTAAAGTGTAGTGCAAGCTCTGGCCTATATATATATATATATAATTACATAGTTATTAGCAGAATATTTGCATCTGCAGTATACTGTATATAAAGATGCAAATAATGTGGTAATAAGTATGTAATATAGATGTATGTTTTCGTAAATAATTGTGTATTTGTGTAACAAAGGACAGCTGTGTTGTGTAATGGTTACAAAGTGGCTTATTCAGTGTGAACCAATTTATGAACTGCATGTTTAATGTAATAATAATTGTTTTGTCTTCAGATCTTCTCAGGGTTGCTTGTGAATCTCCCCAGTATTGCTGCCTGGTTGAACTGGTTGAAGTATCTGAGTATTCCTCGTTATGGTCTTGCTGTGAGTGTAACCGTCTTAATGCTGTAGTATGTAATTGTTATGAAGACTAGTTATAATGGAGTGACTTGATGGTTCATTGATACAAAGCAGTGTGATGGTTTAGAGTTAATAGTTAATATGGTGAGCAATTGTTTATATGTAAGTAAATATGTTGTTTGTATGGTGGTGTTATTGTTTTTGATAGTTTCTTTTTTATGTTCGACATGAATTTGGATGCCAGTTGTAGTTTTAGTGAAGTATAATAACATTGAAAGTAAACATGTGGTGTGTTATAAAAAAATAACAGAAAATAGCTGATTTGTGGATGATGATGAAGATGATGTTGAATGTTGTTCCAGGCTTTGGAAATCAATGAGTTCACTGGACTGAAGTTCTGTGACCTGAAGAACATAAGTGGCACCGTAGGAGAAGTGTGAGTATGAAACAGGATGTGAGTAATTAATGAACAGGTGGGCAAAAGTCAAGCACGGCACTTATTATAAGTAGTGAAATTGTGCTGAAATAAAAGCAAATGAAACAGTGTTAACTAATGCAGTGATTGTAGAGTAGAGGTCTGAAATGCAATTAGTATTGAATTGTTTAGGTGCAACCCTAATCAAACACACCTGAAGTGTCCAGTCAAGTTGCTCAAGGCTGCCTGAAAATTGCAGGCAAGTTGGAAAGAAACTTTCCAGGAGAGTGGGTCCTTAGTAGCAGGGTTGAAGACCTCTGCAAAAGAAAAGAGAGTAGTAAAAAGGAAATGTAATAAATGAGTGTGAAAACAGGAAAGCTAAGATTTAGTCTGTGAATTAAGTAAACGTAGTAGTATGTGAGTGCAACTAAAAGAAGAGTGATAATGAAAGACCTGGGCAGCTCATCAAGGCCTTCAGGAAAGTGTTTGAGGAGGTGTGCATGTGGTTGCACGAGTGTTAGTGAAGGTAAGATGTAGATGCCAAAAGAAACACACTTACATAGTAGTTTGTGGGTGGAGAGCTTGACTGTGGAGCATTTGCATGTGCAGCTTGAAGACTCAGGTGGCAGGGCAAGTAAGGCCAGAGTTAGGAAAGAAGCCGATGGACAGAACAAAGGGAATGTGGAGAAACAGACTCACAGAGAAGCAGCCTGCTGTGCGTAGTGGGTGTCGTTGCTCGGTGGAGTCGCAGGTAGAGTCGCAGGTCTTTACACTCGTTGGTCTTCACACGAGGAGGGATGAACACGAGGACTGCCGCACAAGGACTGCCGCTTCCGCTGCCGCTCCACTCACAATAACTGCTTAAATACTGCTTGACGGGCAAATCACAGCTCACACCTCAACAATTAACAACCCACAGCCAATAGGAGCCTTCCATCAATTTACACCACATCTACCACATTCATTTGCCACATGTGACCCTGGACCACAAACCCAGTCAGAAGGGTCAATTTAGACAACATTAAGTCTTACATTTCTTATTTACTTATTGTCAGACTACATCAATATTTGGCCCAGACACAACTAATTGACATTTGGTATTCTGAGGGCACAAACTAATTCTACATCTTAACATCACCACCTTTTCAGTTGTCCAAGTTCTTAGCAATGCCTAGTATTCATCAAACATTACTTGATACATTGATTTCTGCCATAAAAGATATTACAATACTTCTTTCCCATACACTGCATTGTTGGCTATTGCTACAAATATACCCATGTTATGTAACACTGCTTTTGTGGTCACATACATTGTTCACCGTAGTTCCAAACCAAACGCATTCCAACACATTTCCATCTAGACAACATGTAATGATGCTCAACACTTTCAGATAACATTTTCTTCATTTCTCATTGCAGCTGTTCCACAGGCGAGGACTTTCTGAGTGAACAGGGCATTGAGTATTCAACCTGGGGTTTGTGGCAGAATCATTTGGCTCTGGGAATCATGACCCTCATCTTCCTCATCATCACTTACCTCAAGCTGCGCTTCATCAAAAAATTCACCTAAACACACTCATGCTCATCCTCGCACACTCCCACAACATCCACCAAATCCTACGTATTACACACGCTGGCTCACACTCAAACAATCAGCATATGCAAAAGGAAATCATAGAAATACACATCTTACAGACACATCAACACCTCAAATATTGACTTTGCTCAGGTTAATTTATCTCAACCTTTTACACCAAACATTTCTCTTGAAATTGCTGTTTGCCTTAAATTCCTGATAGTTCACATTACATATACACAGCAATATGGCGCTGCTCCTGTTTCATACCTTCTCAATGATTTTGGTTTTTGTAGGTTTCTTTCTACATTGCTTTCATAGACATTACTTTTGTAATTCATACAAAAACAATTCATAAAAACTATTGTTTCAACTATTTGTGCCACTGTCATTTCAACTACACCTGTTTTTCGATTAGTTTTCCCTTTCCATTACTTTCAGCATCTCCACAAAAACACCTGCACCACTTAATTGACAATAGTACAATAAAACATTAACTAATACAAATTACCTTATCTTCTTTACATATTATTATTATTATCATATTAATTTCATTACAATATAACACCTAACAATTGGACTAATTTTATTACTACTACTTACTTCAAACCACTGGCCTGTTGCAAGAAGCTACCCAAACTAACTAATTTTACTTTTCAATGAACTTTACAGTTAACAAAACCAACTAGTTTCTCATCAGGTTCAGTTGCCTCACAAAACTACATATAAACAGTTTCTGTCAACTCAGGACTTTCATCCACAGTTTGTCATGACCTCTACAGCATATGTACCTCAAAGCATGACACCTGCAACAAACAGCCAATCACATTGTACATGGAGAGCATCGCTTTCATTCACTTTCCTGCTGAAGATTCACACACATCATTAGTACAAATAACATGAATTTCAATGCATTTACAAAGGCAGCACAAACACAATATGATTCTTTTTCATATGATTATCCCTACATTTCTTGCACTGCAAACTGCTTTCATTTGGCTTTCGTGCATCACATATGTGTCACTTTGCTCACAGCTCATTTCTCCAGGCTAAAGTCTACTTCCACAAGAAAAACTGACAGGTAATGTACTCAGCCCCTGTCATTCAACATGTTCATGTCTTGCTTTCTTCAGTCATAAAGACATTAGGTTTTTCCTGGAAAACATTTTAGGATTTTTCTCCATGTCATGGACTGCTGTGGTGCCCTGATTTTGAACTTCCTAAATGCTGTTTAAATGCAGCTTCAAAAAATCCCACATGCAGTTGTAAACAATCCCAGCCAAGGAAGAAGGGTCTCATCTAGCAAAACAATCACTTATTTTCACTAAAATGATACAATTTATATACTTTTTCATGTCAAACACTCATCTTTTCTGACTCTGCCCGAACTGTTTTTATTTTCATTTCTTTCTCCATTCATGACAGTTAGGGTATGTCAAAAAACTACAATCTCACATTCTCCCTGAACTTCACAATCATCCTATATCACCATTTTACCTTTTTTATTAAGGGTGTTTGATCTTCTTTACATGTTCACTTTGCAAACACTGTGTCAGTACTTCTGCAGCAATATAGGATGATTTTCAAATCATTTTGGAAGTTGACAGCAAAAGTACAATTGGACTTTTTCCCCATACCCTAACTGTCTTGAGTCAGAATACAGTTCAGGGAGAGCAAGACAAGATGAGCATTTCACATTACTAAGTATTTCAATAGTTTTTTTTTTAATCAAAATAACCAACCATTTCACTAGAGAACACCCTTCTTCCTTGGCTGGGATCGTTTCAAGCCGCATTGAAACTGCATTTTGGAAGTTTAAAATCAGGCCGCTATACCAGTCCATTACATAGAGAAAAATCCTGAAATGTTTCACTCAAAAAAACTATTTCTTTACAGCTGAAGAACAAAACAGACATGAACATCTTGGATGAGTACATTATCTGTAAATTGTTCTTCTGGAAGTGGACTTCTCCCTTAACTTTGCAATCTCTAACTCAAAATAAAACCTGCTCTAGAGAAGTGCTGCCATGTAGCATAACTTACCATGGCCTCAAAACTCACTCAACACCAACCCATCTTCAGACACTAAAATCTGAGTTTGCTCAAACTAAATGCAATCTTACCTGAGTAAAAACCAAAACCTGCTTCATGTAACAAACCTTAAGTCTTTTGAAGACAACTGATCTTAGTCAAAAATAATCACAACTACTATATATGTCCATATACAGGTACAACAATTATTTCAAACATACTTCTTTCAAATTTCTATAAATGCCTGTGGCCAGCTACATATATCACATACACAACTATTCCAAGTTATCTATTTTTTTCCTTTCAACACTTGCAATAACATCTTCAATTTACTTACATAAAAAGGGACATTGGTTTAATTTCAATCACTTGCAACATGTTACTTAACTGTTAATTCATCACATCTTATGCTTTTAGAGAAAATCAGCAGTGTGAACAAAAACATCCAAATCTCTTTAAACTAACATACAATACAGTATAAAAACATATTTCTCTGTTATTGCTTTATTAATACTATATATACTCATATAAATACAGTGCACTCTAAAATTGTCTGACAGGTTCATCTTCACATATTGCATAGCTCATGTACCTCCAGGTTTGTTGACTACATTACACTTCTATATGACTATAATTTCTAAATGTTGCTTTGCAAATACATTCATTTTTGAAAAGTGCTTTACAGTTCAATCAGATTTTAATGTTGCTTTTTATACAAGTGGGTAAAAAAAACATTTAATAATAACACATTTTCTTTTTTTACTGCCAAGCCTATTATTTAATTAAGTTATAATTTACATTTCACATTTTAACATGTATAAACCTCAAGGTCCATCTGAGTTTCCTTTTAAATGAGCACTTTTTCAGCCTCCTATTAAAGGGACCATTCAATAACCTACTAATAACCTTTCTTTACCATTACAGTGAAATTACTGAACCTAAACATGGGAGCCTCATAAAAATGCTACTTTTAAAAGGAAACAAATTATGTACAATATCTCAAAAGTTAAATCTTTCGCAAACTGAAATCTTCACTTATACATACAATCTGATGCCTAATATTTCTCTCACATACAAGTGTGTTTTTATACATGTAAACAGCTTATTTTAGATTTTTAGGAATAAAGGAATTATATCTCCCACAAGATGATCAGGCACATTTGAAGCTTTCTACCGCACAATTCATATCTTATTTACATCATATCTACACTTTGATATAAAGTGATGATTCTCCAGCTTGCTAAACTCAGCACCATTGGGATCAATACATCAAAAAGTCTGTGATTGGCTTCATTGCTCAGTGCTCCTAAAACACATTGTAAACAGAAACCTTTGATGCTCCACAACACAAATACAGACTGGAGAGTTTGCCAGATCTTTTCCACCAATATCCTATTATTACAGCACTAACGGAGAATGCCCTTGCTTTCTTTCACCTCTACAGAACTAGGCCTGAAGGCCATTATTATTACACTCTGTGTTCTGTCTGTCTGTGATGAACAAAACAGCTTTACACAGTTCAGCTGCACTTCTCTTTTGTATATTTACATACACTTCATAACCAAACATACAGATATTCTCACTTTCAATCCTCACTTACATACACACTGCTCATGACAATCACAAGTCTCCATGTGAGCATCCAGATCAGTCTTTATCTTCATCAGTCGTGTGTCCTGCATCACAAACACACCAATATGACATTAACAATACAAATATTTCAATGACATTTCAACAGCTAAACAAAAAGCTGTTCTTTTGATCTTTCTATCCATCTGTGAATCCCAAAAAAAACAAATGCATCACCGTTTCCACACTAATAAACTAATCAACATTCATAATTACAAATGCTTTTTGAGCAGCAAATCAGCATATTACAATGATTTCTGAAAGATCATGTGACACTGAAGACTGGAGTAATGATGCTGAAAATTCAGCTTTGATCACACTAATAAATTACATTTTAGCAGATATTTCAATAGAAAACAGCTGTTTTAAACTGTATTTCACTACTTCAAGTAGTTTATTTGTGATTAAATAAATTACTTGGTTAGCAGAAAAGACTGTTTTAAAAACATTACAAAGTCTTAAAGGGGTCATCAGATGCCCTTTTTCCATAAGTTGATATGATTCTTTAGGGTCTTAATGGAAACTTTATAATATACTTCGGTTAAAAATTCTCAGTGGTTGTGTAAAACAACACCTTTTTACCTTGTCAAAATAAGTTCTGCAAAAATCATCCTGTTCTGGTCGAGGCTGCTTTAAATATTAATGAGCTCTGCTCACCCCGCCCCTCTCTGCTCTCTGTGGAGTGACGAGCCTGTTTACTTTAGCCGCGTTTAGCCATTACATTTGTGAATTAGAACGTTATTAGGAAAGGTGACTGCAGAGATTCATGAAAAAACCTTATACTCACTTCTGCTGTAAGTGAAGCTGGATCACGAATGATTCACACGAACATAGACGGATATATGTAGATCGGGAGGCGCATTCCCTTCACAAACAAATGTAATCTACTGCATCTTCAGCGGCTCAGATGTCGGGAGTAAATGACGACCACTATGTTCATTATAATATCCAGCAACACAACAGCTCAATTGCTCAATCGGAGATATTCTTGTCTAATTTACATCCCTGCTCCAGCATCAAAACAATGGAGGTTAGACTGTCACAGCTGATCTGAGGTAAGACGCTCATGTCAATCAACTATCGTGGGAGCGGCCTCTGTGGGTGTGACTCCATTTAAAAAAACTGGATATTATTTTTACAGATTAATTAAAAACCACTGCATGGATTTTTATCATTATAGGGTAGATTTGTACATACACTGCCAACACACATTAATGTTTAAACAACATGAAAAAGTGAACTTAGCATCCAATGACCCCTTAATGCTTCCAAACTTTTTCATCAGCAGTATATATTTTTTTTCAATGTATTTTATGATTATTGTTTTATTAGCAACATATAAAATTATTTATTTACCTAAGAGCTGCATATCCACAACATTTCCTTTTTGGTTTTTACAGAAAATAGAAAGCTTTGGAGAGTAAATGACTAATTTTGTGTGATTTATCCCTGTATCAACACATCTGAACACAGTGTCTCATAACATTCAAACTCCAACCAAACAACTGTCAAGTAACATTTCCAGACTAATGCATACGTGTGTTTGCTGACCCGTGTAAGCAGCAGCACATCAGACATCCACAACCGCTGCTCTCGTCTGCACTGAAGCGGCCCGACTCTGGAGGATCTTTACACTGCATGATGAACGCCTGGAGATCTGACATGGGCTCCCCGTCCAGCTGTTGATGCTGAGAGACACAGACACAAAAAACATTCAATCCTCAGCCACACTTCACTAATCACTATTTGCAGTCTTTGTCTCTCCTCTCACCTTGATGGTGTCGTATGTGTCGGTGATGAGCGTGATGAACAGACTGAGCACCATGTAGATGAACAGAGACACAAACGTGTAGAGATACAGGCGGCTGAAGAGCCACACCACATAACTCTTTTGCTGCATGTTCTTGAAAGTGGCAAACATGTCGTCTCCGTTGATGAGGGAAAACAGGCTCTCGGAAACAACGTTCAGCGTCCGGAACTGATGGACAACACAAACATACATTAGACAATGTCATGCATTTCCCATTTCACTCAGTGAATTATGTACATTTTCCTATTTTTTATATCATAAAAACAAAAAATGATCATCAAATTTTCATATTTTCTCTTTTTGGTCATTTTAATTTTAAGTTTTAGTCTTCTTTTTTTTTACTTTTACTTTTGTTTTTCTTTCTTTCTTTATATACCTTATTTCAGTTTTGAGCATTTTTATACTGTTATTAACTTTATTAATTTATTTGTCCTTATTTTATTTCAATTATTTGCAAAGGCAACATTTTATGAAAGTCTACTTCTGCCACAGGATTTCAATACATATTTCAAAAGTTAATTAGGACATTTTTTATTAAATCTCACAAATCAGAGGGTTTTTTTTAGTTTAAACGTTTAGTTTATATGTCTCAATTCTAAGTGTATTACAATTTTGAGTTTATCTCTCATATAAAGTAGTATATAAAGTATTTCAGTACATTTTACATTTAGGTTTTGTTTGTTTTTTTGGTGGGAAAATGCATTTCACATTTCGCACAGTAAATTATGTACATTTTCCTATTTTTTACATCACAAATGAAAAAATATATATATTTTGACTTATATAAATATGTCAGTATATTCTTTTCATATTTTTGGTTGTTCATTTTCATTTTTTATGTTTTTCTTTGTTTCTTTATATAGCTTTATTTATTCCAGTTATTTATTTACTTTGACTAATTTTACAATTTTATTAACTTCACACATTTTATTTTTTTTTTATTACAATTAGTCACAAAAGCAGCATTTTATAAGAGCCTATTGCTGCCACAGGATTTAAATAATAAATATTTGAAAAGTCAATTGTCCATGGTTTTTAATCTCACAATTCAGAGGGTTTTTTCCTCATAATTTTGACTTTATGTCACAATTCTGAATGTATTACCTTACAATTTTGAGTTTATATCTCAGCACCATTTTTTTCTGAATTCTGAGATATAAAGTATTTGTGTGCAAAGATTTAAAATATCTCAAATAAATACATAGAAAATAAAATAGATTTTACATTTACAAATATACAACTGAGGACGTCATGCATTTCACATTTCACGCAATAAATTATGTACATTTTCCTACTTTTTACATCACAAATGAAACAAAAAATATTTTGACAAATTTTCATATTTTCTGTTGCTCATTTTAAGCTTTAGTCTATTTTTATTTTAGTTTTACTATGTTTTTCTTTATTTTCTATATAGCTTTATTTATTTCAGTTATTTAGCTTGACTAATTTTACAATTTTTACAATTTCTCAATTTTACAATGACCTTCACACTTTTTTTTTTTTTTTTTACTTATTTTACTTCAATTAGTTGCAAAGGCAAAATTTCAGCCACAGGATTTAAATAAAAAGTCAATTGGGAGAATTTTTTTAATCTCACATTTTTGGGTTTTTGTGTGCAAAGTATTTGTGTGCAAAGATTTAAAATATATAAAATATATACAATAATTTCATTAAATAAATAAGTAGATGCATAAATAAACTAATTAAAAAAATGTGTGTATTATTATTATTATTTGTTTTTTTTTACTTTATTGTGGTATAATTAGCAGTGACATGCCTTGGTGTGGTAGGGTCCCAGTACGATCCATCCACAGAAACAGTAGCCGAGGTAAATCATGGCCGCACAACACGTAAAGCGGATGACATTTGGTAAGGCCGCTCGCAGAGTGATGATGAGAATCTGAGCAGAACAAATAAAACACAGCCATTTACGTCACAGTCAACAGAGGGCGCTCTCCAACAGTCACTGACCACAAAAGCATCTGCTTTTGCTAAAGGAATGAATGCAAGAGTCGACTGCAATAAAAGTAAATAATGCAAAATCAAATGTCTATAAAAACATAAAAATAAGTTATTTTACATGTTTTCAAAATAAAAATCAACATTATTTAAAAATGAATACTTATAAAAAATCATCTAATAAATACATCTAATTATTTAACATTCACCTTTGCATGCACTTACAAACTACGCCAGGCAATATCTGCTAAAATAAAAGGATACACACATGGCTGCTTTGTGTAGAACTACAGGCAGTTAAAAGATGAACATACTGCCATTTTGGTTGTTTTTGTAACACATCATAATGTGTGTTGAAACTAATTACTAAAAATAGCAGTTTTCAAAAAAGTATTTTTACTACTCAAACATTCAGTTATAATAATTCAAAAAATTCTGAAAAAAAACCCACATTTTTTCTTCATAATATACAATACTAAATTAATATTAAGCATATGCAGTGTTAACGTGTAAGTCAGTCTCTCCTGTTGGACTATGTGCATTCAGATGTGACTGGTGAGGGCAAGCACGTCTTACATTGTATTTTTTGAAGTATCCCATGTAACGTAAGACGCCAATCCAGACGAGCATTGTGCCGGTGCCCAGCAGGATACTGCACAGATCATAACTCGCCAGAGCCTGACAGACAGAAACAGAGTAAGCGCTCATTACCCGACAACTGAAACAAACACCTTCAAAGAGTCATTTCATGGACTTTAAATAAACCACATCAGGACCGATGCCTTCAACAGTAAAGACTTCAGACTGCACACTTACTATTTTCAAATACAGTGAATCTATTACTATTACTCTGTTTATTTTAGCAATCCACTACCATTCAAAACTTTGGGGTTAGTAATATTTTTTATGAGAAAAAAAAATGCTTTGATTCCAATGACCAACAGAGGGCGCTAACCGACACTGTATCTACACATTCAGAAAATTACAAGAGAAAGACAATTATTACCAAAAGACAAAGAAAAGAAAAAAAACATTGTATGGTTTCAAAAATGTCTACAGTTCACATATGACAATACTGTGAAAATGTTCCACACTTTTACATAGCAATAATCTGCTGATTTGACTCTCACTTTCAGCTGGATGATGATCTTGAGCAGAGAGCCTGTGATGGTGAGAATGTCACTAACGATGATGAGGATGTACCAGCCGTTAATGAACTCCATACGGTCAGAGAGGGACACTTGTTTGCCATAACGAATGGAGAAGAATTCTGCATATTCCTGGAAAAAGGATCAACACATCATCGCTGTCTGAATTTTGATTGATTGCATATAAATGAAAGCATCATAAAACTTTTCCACACAACTCATAAACAAAATTTTATTTAACATTTATGTATTTGAAATGCATATCAAATTTCCATCCATCTGGATGATACAGTTTTAACATAAAAACTAAACTTAATGTGGTGTGTATTTGTTACTCTTGCGTAAATGAAAATGCTCAAAAAAAATCATGGTGTAGTTTATTATTAAATGCATCAACTTGTTTTTATTGAAATAGTCAGATTTTCAAAATGCATTTATTCAAACTGATTAGAATCTGCACGCATATGTTAACAGGTATGTAGACATCTTTACTATATTGGTAAGTTAGCTTAAAGGATAAAGCCAAATCTTCTTTCATGATATAGTCATTTTATTTCACAACAACAATTTATATCATGACATAGTCATTTTTTGTTATTTTATCTTTGTAATTAATAAGAAGAACCCAGATGCAAGTAACAAACTGAAGGACAACTACAATAAAACAAAGACACAAATGAAACAAAGAGGGGCCTATGAAATCTGTTTTATTTTTCCTAAATTCTATTTCAATTTTTCTAGACTCTACTTTAATGGTTACATTAAAAAGAAGTTATCAAAAAGCATGTCTAATTTATTGAAACCACGAAACCTGCAGAATTTAACAGCAATTCATTAACAGTTTAACAAAAATTGCATGTTTTTAAGGCCCTGTGAAATACATCTTAATAATTTTACTCAAATTCAGTTTTGTTTGTGAATCTCTGTTTTCCATTAATTTTCTGGATTCTATTTTAATCATTTGATTACATTTTAATAATCAAAACCATGTCTAATCAATTTATAAAGGATAATTAGATGTGATAAAGACTTCATTTATTATAGGATATTTCTTTCTTTTTTTCAGAAATACTGTTGTGTATTTACAATTTTCTGGTAAATAAATTCTGGTAAATATTTCTTAAACATTGTTTTAATAATATTTTTATTAGTAGTAGTAGTTCTAACTTTACATTACGTAATATATTAATTTATTTCTGACTGTCAAGTTAATCCGAACTTTTATTTTGACGGGTTGCTGTGAACACCTTTAGGGTTTTCGTTATATGATGATAGTTTTCCGCAAAAGAAATGCTAAAATGCTCATGAAGTGACTTTCAGAGCAGTTCTAGAGATGATGTTCATGTGTTCATGTACTCATATATTGAGATGGCAGAGGCTGAAAACACCGCGAGCGTCACGTGTCTAGTAAACAAAACTGACATGCGGAAATACACCTCTTATTAAAATGGATTACTAGTAAAATGCGGAATCGTACTGTTTTTAAAAGCAGGGTATTGTGATACTTTTTAAGCACTGGTATATCATGCAACACTAATTGAAACTAACTACCTTCATTAATGATAAAGCTGCTTTCTGTGTGTTTAAAACACATTCAGTTGATTAGTACTATTACAGAAATCTGACCCTTTTCATTTATGATTGACAAATATGTATCACAATAAATCTACTACTTTATGTTAAAACTCCGTAATCCAATGAGCAGAAATTTGATATGCAATTCAAATACAAATATCTTTATTTTTGACCTACATTTTTTAGGTCTATATTCAAAGCTCATAGAAAACATCACATGAAAAACTCATGGAAAACATCACATGATTTCAGAGGATTAGGAGTATAAACTTTTATGATACTTATATGGCATGTTTTGGAGCTTGACCGTATAAATCAACTTCCACTTTGATTGTTTTGAAAACAGTAGCTCAGACACTCCAACATGTTTTGTGTGAGAAACAGTGGGGAAAAAGTGCTTTTTGGTAACTAAATAATTACTTGCACTAATATCACAGAATGAACGAGCACGACACACATAAACTCACAAACTGAAGCTGGACTCCAGTTTTGACCGAACGCATGCAGAGCAGCAGCGACAGCACAAGAATCACAATGACCACCACATCAAACAGAACCAGCATGTACATGTTCCTTGGGGCTATAAACAGTAAAAACATTAATTACAATCAGACTGAGGAGCAAAAATACTTTGCAAAAATCTGCAGTGAATCTTTTTTAAAACAAAACATTGAGGAAAAAAAATTCTATGCACTGATCAATTATAAGATTTTATGGTATTTAGATTTTTATAACATGTCTTCTTTCAGACTAGTGGAAAGAAACATCCTAAATATACATTTCTACACCTAAATATACTTTTTTGTCTAAATAAATGTAAATTTGAATATACGTCCATACCTTTAAAACAAATTTCTCCATTTCAGCAGCACTTACACTTACAAACAACAAACTTAACAGTTTTATTCCTCTCTATATTCTGAAGGTTTTTACTGAGGGGTTTGTTTATATAACATTCACCTGGTTTTATTTTTACACTATCTATTTGCATCTGTACATTTCATTTACAATACATATCTTTAAAGGCCATTTCCTCAAAATTAATTTGTTTCTCAACTTCAGCAGCATTTATATGCACCAAACTTAGCAGTTGTATTCCTCTCTCTGTTCTGAAGGTTTTTACTGAGGGGTTTGTTCATATACTGCTCACCTGAGTTTTTATTATTGAACTTTATTTATTTGTGTCTGTACATTTCAATTACAATCCATATCTTTAAAAGTTTTTTTCTCCACTTCAGTAGCACTTACAAACACCAAACTTAACAGTTTCATTCCTCTCTATACTCTAAAGGTTTTTACTGAGGGGGTTTGTTCATACATCATTCACTTGAGTTTTGTTATTGCACTTTATCTGTTTGCATCTGTAGATTTTATTTGTGATATATATCTTTAAAAAAAGTTTTCCTTCATTTTAGCAGCACTTACATACACCAAACTTAGCAGTTTTAGTCCCCTCTATATTTTGAAGGTTTTTACTGAAGGGTTTGTTTAGATAAAATTTACCTGGGTTTATTATTGCATTTATCTATTTGTATCTGTAGATTTCAATTACAATACATATATTTAAAAGGTTTTTCTCCACTTCAGCAGCACTTACATACACCAAACTTAGCCATTTTATTCCTCTCTATATTCTGAAGGTTTTTACTGAGAGGTTTGTTTATATATTGTTCACCTGAGTTTATTATTGCACTTTATCTATTTGTGTCTGTAGATTTCAATTGTATACATATCTTTAAAAGTTTTTCCTCCACTTTAGCAGCACTTATATACACCAAACTTAGCAGTTTTATTCCTCTCTATATTCTGAAGGTTTTTACTTGAGGGTTTGTTCATATAAAAATTGCCTGACTTTATTATTGCATTTATCTATTTGTATCTGTAGATTTCAATTTCAATACATATCTTTAAAAGGTTTTTCTCCACTTCAGCAGCACTATTATTTAACTTTTTTTCACCCTGTTCACCTGTAGTGTCTTGACAATCCTATTAGTCAGATTTGTGATCACAACCAAATAAATCACACTTGTTAGGTTGGAGCAAACGTTCATTTCTGTCACATTAAAATGAGCTCTTTAACTCTTTTCTTCATGTTTATTTTCTTTTCATGTTATGATTATTAAAGCTAAAGCATCTTGACCACCAAAGCAAATTTCTATATATTTACTATATGTAATACCTCCTTAAATGACAACATTAGCATATTCATTTGTTACAAGTAAAAGAGGACATTTTGCACAGCAGAAATTACTCTTAGAGGGATTTGTAAATAGTGGAGACTTATAGGAAACACTCACAAGCACCGGTAAAGTTCCAGTCTCTGCATTCATAGATGTGCACGTCATTGTCTAGGTCGACTGTGATTCTACCGCTGTGGGCCCTGTTGTCAAAGGTGATCTGCTCTCAGAAATACAAAATAAATAAATAAATAAATAATAAACAGTTATAGTTTATAGCTTCATCTTTGTGTTTTTGACCTTTGACTTTATACTTTATCTACACTACCAGTCAAAAGCTTGGGGTCTGTAAGATTTAATGTTTCTTTCTGTTGCTTGCCCAAGCTGCATTTATTTGATCAAACACACAATAAAACCAGTAATGTAAAGCAGCAAATCAGTATATTAAAACTATTTCTGAAGGACACTAAAGACTGGAGTAATGATGCTGAAAATTCAGCTTTGATCACAGAAATAAATTACATTTTACTATATATTTAAAAAGAAACCAGTTATTTTAAATAGTAATAATATTTCACAAGTTATACAGTATTTTTGATCAAACAATTGCAACTTTTATTTGCAGAAGAGAAGTCATAACAGGATGATGATCATGTGTTCAGGGAAAAAACCTGCCAACTTTTCCAGCTGTGAATCCTTCTCTTTTTATCACACTCACAGGTTTAAAAATATAAGAGGAAATGGAGACAAGTGTCATAGATGACCAATAACATGCTGGAAGTTCATGTGACATACCATAATGTCAAATACGTAACAGTCTGGAAGCTCGTGATACTGAACCGTCCCCAGGTTAATAGCTTTCAGAGTGAAGTTTACAGTCACCGTCAATAACCTGACAAACACAAAAACATTCAACAAATGACATTTGTGCACTCTCTAAAGATGTGTAAAGCATTGCGTTACATTGTTTAGTTGTAATTAATATTAATTTACATGCTATACCTCTCAAAGTGCAGAGTAAAGTTCAGCGGGTTTGCTGTGAAAGTCGAGAAGGGCTTTACTGGGTAAATCTGCAAACACTCTGAAAGAAACCAACAGAAGATCAGACGTGCAGTTACATGTGCAGCGACACTGCAAAGCAATGATTTTCTGAGCATGGACTCATTAAAAACACATACGTCACCTTCCTTCACCTGAGCGTCAATGTCAAAAGTCTCATTGGCAGGTGAGATGCTGCCGTTGCGGTAAAACTGCTGGCATATGGTGAGCGGAGCGTAAACGTCACATTTCTTCTCATATTCATGGTTGCCCACCGTTATGCTTGGTAACATCAGAAACTGAGAGGAAAAACACAGTTTGTTTTGAAATTTGAACTTTGAAAAACCAGTGTAAAGATACATTTCTTTAGGTTTGGCATCAAGTATCTACGCACATGATTTATACTGACTTCGAAATTTATACTAATTTAAATACCATATGACATGTTTTTAAAAATACACTTGTGCAATTTATTCCATTCTTTTGTACACCTTAAATGTTATTTATTAACATGTTTGCACCTTTTGTGCACATTTTAAATATAGATTTTTTTTATATTATTCATTTTTTGTGCACCTTTTAAATATAAATATGCATGTACATTTTTATATCTTTTGTGTATGATTAAAAATATTTATATATTCTTCTTTTAAGTTGTAAATAAAACAAAGAAAATTGAATACAATTTCAGAAGATTTCATTTCTATTTCAGCCTATTTTAATGTTTTACATGCCGCTTCTTTGTAATTATTTGAGAAATTTACTAGCAATTTCTGAGCGAAAATGTTCACAGTAAAGCTTAAACCAGTTTTCGGACAATACAGTTTAAACTATAAATTTGTATTTTTGTGCATTTATAAACAAATATATTTTAAT
>VONZ01002242.1:0-60730 GCA_012976165.1 Labeo catla
GACAGATAGATAGATAGATAGATAGATAGATAGATAGATAGATAGATAGATAGATATAGATAGATACATAGATAGATGATAGAACAACAACAGAACAATAGGTAGATAGACAGATGATAGAATGATATAACAATAGACAGATAGAATGAAAGATAGAATGAAAGATAGAACGACAGAACGATAGATAGATAAATAGATAAATAGATGATAGATAGATAGATAGATAGATAGATAGATAGATAGATACAACTATAGAAAGAATGATAGAATGATAGACAGATAGACAGATAGGTCTATCTGAGCAATAGACAGATAGACAGAATGACAGAACGATAGATAGGTAGATAGATAGATAGATAGATAGATAGATAGATAGATAGATAGATAGATAGATAGATATAGAACAACAGACAGACAGATAGATGAATAGATAGATACTGTAGACGAGACAGACAGATAGATAGATAGATAGATAGATAGATAGACTAGATAGATAGATAGATAGAAAGATGCAGACAGACAGACAGACAGACAGACAGACAGACAGACAGACAGATAGATAGATAGATAGATAGATAGATAGATAGATAGATAGATAGATAAAATAAAACAGACAGATAGATAGATAGATAGATAAGATAGATAGATGATAGAACAACAGACAATTGAATGAATAGATAGATAGATAGATAGATAGAACAACAGACAGACAGATAGATAGATAGATATAGATAGATAGATAGATAGATAGATAAAGATAGATAGATAGATAGATAGATAGATAGATGATAGAACAACAGACAGACAGATAAATGATAGAATAACAGACAGACAGATAGATAGACAGACAGACAGATAGGTAGATAGATAGATAGATAGATAGATAGATAGATAGATAGTGGACTCTTCTCTTCTGAGCTAAATATTAAAATAAAGCAGCAGTGAAGTCATTAATAAACAATTAGGAAGCGGTATCCCAGCATTCATGAGGCATCATGTAATGCATGTATAGCCATTCAGACATCCCACTTACGTCAGCTAAATGTAAATACAGATGAATAGAAGAGACAGAGAGAGAGAGAGAGAGAGAGAGATAAGACCACAGGAACAAATGGGAGGTATGAGACGCTCCCTTAGAGAGAACATTAGTGTCAACCGGCTGTAATCGGTCAGATTACAGAAACTCAGTCATGTTAACACACACAGACAGACACGTCATCCCCAAACCTCATGTTCACTCGCAGCATTTAATGATTCAGTAGTCAGCAAGAACTACTTCTCTGCCCGTCTGAGTGTTTTATGTAATGTTACATTAGGTATTATCAATAAGATGAAGGAAAAGACAAACAAATGAATGTATAAATCATAGCATCAGATACACACATGGAGCCGTCACATAACCCTATGCACAAATCTCTCCGCCTCAGTTAATGATTATAAATGAGAAGCTGAGGTGGTTTAATTACCGTCACGCTGACTAATTCATGAGATTAATAAAGATATCTGGATCTCACATCTCATTCATTTTTTATGAGCAAACAACTTGACTTTTCTGTTCCTGTCACGCGTCGTATTTCAAATCAGGGCGCGAATAAAAATTATAGTGCTGGAGAACTATGGAGTCACATGACAAATGATGTTTGGAAAAATTAGGAGTGAACCAGAAAGCAAACAGACTCCCCATCACGCAGAATCTTCAGAGTCCTCCGGCAAGCTCTTGAAAAATTAAACACCATCAGTGTTTAATTCAGCATTTTGGTGGAATACCTGATGATACGCAGCTTCTGAATTCGTAATGCCTCTTTTAATTATGTTTGTAGTAAAATATTTATGCTTACACGCTGACTGGTGAAATGTTCAGTGTTCTTTTATCAAATATTCCCTTCTCACTCCGAATGTCTCCCAAGTAATGAGTAAAGATGCATACAGATATCAATATGACTCTGGCGTTTTGTCTTATGAAGTTCTTTTATCATAAGCCTGTGTGTGTGTGAATACAGTCGATACATTTTGGATGAAAATCTATAGGCAAGATGGACTGAATACATTTATGAAATTGCACAGCAACATACCGCACTGAATCTCATCCTGAAGCTCGATTCAGTCACTCACGAAACAAATGATTGGAAAACAACACATGCAGTATTGATTGTAAGAACACTATTCAGTCAATCCACCTCATCTGCTTTTAAACAAGAATATTTTATTATTGATTCATTATTGGCCTTGATTTAATTGAGATTTGCTCCATCAACTAAATGCATGCCAAGAATGAGGACGGATTCCTGCAGTGTGTAAAAAAGATGAGTATCCTTTTGTCTTCGCAGCATCTCTAGTTATATTATTTCAAAGAATCTATTGCATGAAATCGAGTCCATAACATCTCTGGCAGCAGTTTGGCGGACAGTTTTATCTGAGATCATCAATGCTGATTTACATACCATATGTCCAGCCAGTCAGTCATGAGTCATAGCTGTTGGACACCGTGCCCCCGGCCCCCTTAAGCCACCAGTAAAGGTGATTGCGCTGTTTATGATGTGACTGAAATATGGTCTTTAATAAGCCTGAGACAAAAGTCACTGCCATTCTCTGAATTATAGGCTAGTGTACTGAATCCTCAGTCATAAAATTGTCACCGGCTGCATTACAAAATCGGTCACAATTTATTTGTGCTATAAGCACGGAAACTTAAAAGTTTCCCCTGACATTTGCGAGCAGCATCATGGATGCAGCCGTACAAAAACAAGATCTGCGAAGAAGATCAGGGTCAGTGAGTCTAGTGTACAGGATTGCATTGCTGTTTTTATGTGCATGTGCATGCATGAATGCTTATGGATACTTAATTCACATTTAAAAATATTGGAATGTTATTGCATCAGAAAACGAAATATCAAGTGGCACGTGGAACAAACAATACTAGAGCTTTTCCCAGAAGTAAGTTTACATATCCAACCCTGGTGAAAAAAACCTGGTGATATGCTGGTAGGCATGTTTTGATGCTGGGATGTTGGTTAGGTATGTTTTGGTACTGGTTTAAGCTGATCCTTAGCTGGTTTATGCTGGTCCTTAGCTGGTTTATGCTGGTCCTTTGCTGGTTTATGCTGGTCCTTGACCAGCAACATGACCAGCATAAACCAGCAAAGGACCAGCATGAACCAGCTGAGGACCAGCTTAAACCAGCATCAAAACATTTACTTTTTAAGTCATTTACTTTGTTACTGGGTTTTTTGGTGGATATATGAACCTTTTACAAACAAAAAATGGCTAAATAGTTGTTTGGGGTTTGGAGTCAGTAAGAAATCATTCAGCTTTTATTCAAGGATGCTTGAAATCAGCAGTAAAGACAATTATAATGTTACAAAATTGTTCTATTTCAAATAAATGCTTTTGAACTTTCTATTCATCAAAATCCCTGAGAAATCCAGAAAAATAACTGTTTTGAACATTGATAATAATAAAAAATATTTCTTAAGCACCAAATCAACAGAATGATTTGTAAAGGACCATGTGACACTGAAAAAAAATCAGATTATTAGTTTTTAATTATTGTCACTGTAGGGGGGAAAAACTGCTAACACATAAATATAGAAATAACTGAGTTTTATAGACCAATTTGGAGTAGACATCACAGTTACGTCACTAGCAGCTGTGCATCCATTGTGGTGGCAGAAAAACACTGGTAACAAGTGAAGGGAAATGAGTAAAATTCATGGAATAAGAGAAAAAAATATTGTTGTGCCTTTGGATGTCAGTCAGTCATCGTCAAACAGACAGAATATTGATGAAACCTGCTATGATTACTTTTAAAACATAAATTTGATTTAAACAATAGATATTTTATTAGCCCCACTGTTACAGCATGAAATACTATTTTTACCAATAACATTTTACATAACATTTACCTATTTTATCTCACAGTTCTTACTTTTTTCTCGCAAATGCTTATATCTCCTAGTTCGGACTTTATAACAGGATTTAACTCAACAATAGCAAGTTTGTCAGTTCTGAGGAAAAAAGCCAGACTTGTGGGTTATAAACTCATCATTTTGAGGTGAGGAGAAAAGAGAAATTTTGAATTATAAACTCAAATGTACCTTTTTATTATTCTATTGAATGGCTTTCATAGATTGCTACTTGAAAACTGTCATTTTCTACTACCAACAAAAAATCATCACTGTTTGCAAACAGAGAAAATGGTCTATTGATTCTAAAAAATCTTAGAACAAATTTTATGGTAACTTACTTATGTGAATTTTGAGGCTTTCATAACCTTTAAAGGGGATCCCTATCAAGTTGGTATTATTCTTTAGGGTCTTCATTAAATCTCTGCAACATACTTTGGTTAAAATTCCTCAATGTTTTGTAAAACAACAGCGTTTTTACCCTGTCAAAAACAGCTCTGTTCACATCAACCCATTTCGGTGCATGTCTCTTTAAATACTAATGAGCTACTGCTCACCCTGCCCCTCTCTTCCATGGAAGAGGAAAGGTGATTAATCATGCATCATATTAATCATAAAAAATATAAAGTGTATGACTGACTTCTTCTAGAGGTGCAGCTGGATCACAAGCAGTGGATACTGAACCATCCTTGAGTTTAAACGTTTTAGCAAAACCTACCTTGAATTGTCCCTCATTCAGAAAGCATATTCGGTGGCACATTACCATCAAAACAAAACTAATTCAATGCTCCATCAGTGGCTCTGATGTCGGGAGAAAATTAAGACTCTTATGTTTACTTTTACATCCAACTACAAACACCTGCATTGGTTAAAAAACATTGTTGTCACTACAGCTGCTCAAGGGGCGAGAAAATGGCGGACAGCATACAACTGGCTGAGGGTGGAAATATGCTAATACGGGACAGTCCATCAGCAGTCGTGGGCGTAGCAGAATGATGTCATATGCTTAGAAAATCAAAACAGCTTGATAATTGACTCTTTGGGTTTTTTGGGATTTTAAAGAAGGATATGTCATCGTAGGGTGGATGTGTCCACACACTGCTAAGACACTGCTAAGACATTTATATGCAAACACCATGTAAAAGTGAATTTTGCATCCAATGTCTCCTTTAAACGAAAAAATGGAAAGGTAAATTCTAACTCTGAACTCTAACTCAGCTCTCTATATTCGTCTTCCCAATGTAAAAGGCTAACCATTTCAGTGTTGTTTTCTGCTTTGAGCAACTTGAAATGTAACACTGTTGATGCTGTATTGCTGTAGGATAATAATGTTGTGTTGTGGACTAATTATTTTGTTTGTTTTACAAGTGCTTTTGAGCTGCCCAGGGCCACCATACTAAAGGTTATATACAAATATAAAAATAAAGTCAATTATACACGTGCACACAATTACAGCTCTAATCCCAGCACACACATGAACAGTGCCCACAGGGAAACACAATTGCAACCTTTCCTGCACTGAGAGGGAGAGTGACAACACAATCATATCATTTCGTTTTACACACACTTTACACCCAGCCGAGAATCCACCTAAATACATCTGTTCTAGATGAAAATCCAGCAGGGTTTTCCGATTTCCCCTTTCTTATTCCCTCTCTCACGCTCTCTTTCTCTGCTCGGGGACTTGAATCCCTTCTTGTGCTGATTACACACAAAGCTCTTTAAAAGCTTATTTCGACTGCCTGCAAATTTCTGCAGATTGATTTGACTCTGTATTATGTTAAAATGGGAAAAGAATCCATCATGAGACTTTTCCAAAGACTTCTCAAAAGCTCTCTCTCCATCAGGTTAACAATGTATTTGCTTTGTCGGGGGGTCAGTGGAGCAGTTGTGTGACCGGAATAGACCGGGGATAATCTGGGTTTTCAAACAAATTACTATTAAGACAGAGACCAAACAGGCCCTGATGCTGCATAACTGAGAAAGTCATTACACTCCTGGGTCAACTGGACTTCATTAAAGCAGTTAGCAAAAACATACTAGCACCAGATTTGACACTCGTAATACCTTGACATCATTTACAGGGAATTTGTATGATTCCCGCACACATACATTACATTTTTACACGCTTATATAGACACAGAAATATGCTTTGACAGCATCTAAAACTTAAGCATTTTATACATTTTACAAATCTTTTAAGGTTTATAGCATATTGAATTCATTGATTTAAGTGGTTGAGTTGAGGTTATCACTTTAAACGCATTCACAATTTGACATTATAACAGTTTCATTGTGGTCTGAGATTTTTGCTGCTGAATTCAACTAAACAATTGTAAAATTAACAAAAAATATATCTGCAAGCAGCTATTACCAGGGTTTAGGTGCTTTAAGGCATTTAGGCACATATGAAAAAAGACTGTACATATTATTTAGCAAGCCTGTAACCAACTAAACCAATTTCAAAAGGCATTTTTGGCAAATTCAGGTAATTTGCCACAGAAATATCTTTTTTTTTTTTTTTTAACAACTATGACTGTAATAGTGCCAGCTGTGGTCTGATCTCTCTTAACATTTTGCATGCTTGTTTAGAATCACCTGTCACATGTGCTCACCAGGTTTTGTGAGGTTTTGAGTGTTCATTTAGGCTTTATAGGCATTTTTGAACAGGTCACTTTTCTAAACAACCCCGTTATAGCTTCCCAGGGTAAATTTCAACATTTTTTTTTTTTTGATTATTGGCCTAGAGAGTCTAGAGAATTGCACTGTAGTGTTTTTTTTTTCAGATTAAGTGGAAAAACATAGGACTAGCTTGCAAAAATACATTTTTTTTTACGATTTGATTGACAGCAGTGGTTCTAGAGGCAAAGTTGTTTGGAATAAGGAGGTCTATCGTATCATATGAATATAGTGCATATGTGTGGAAAACCACGCAATAGACAATTGTTTAAGCCCCTGAAAAATGCGATATCGCCTAGTGGCTGATTTTTTTCAAAGAGACCCACAGAGTTTCGTTTCAATCGACCTCCGTTAAGCTTGGCTAATAGGTGCTCAAAGTTCATCGGCCTACGCCGGCCATGTTTTTTGAGATACACAAATGTCCTCAATGACCAAGACTGTGCATACCGATTTTCATGTGACAGGACAAACAGCTGTGTAGTTATAGCCGTTTTTATGTTATATAGCGCCACCAACTGGCCAAGTTCCACTGCGTTTTTCATGTGACCTCAGATTCAGCTCTTACATACACATTGTGCGTTTGGCGAAGATATCTCATTCCGTTCAAAAGTTATAGCCATTTTAGTAAAGACGGCCCTGCCTCTTTTTAACATTTTGGCATCTCTTTGCGATGGAGAGTCGAAAGTTCAACTTTTTTTGCTGATTATTGATATTCACTCTCCATAGAATCTTCCTTGATGGTTCCGATCGGGCGAAAAACCTAGGACTAGTTTGCAAAAGTAGGTTTTTCAAAAAATGCAAAACCTGGAAATTTAGCCAGGGTGACAGACAAATCCGAGGCATGCATCTTGTCTGGTGTGAGTTAAGGATTTTAACCACATAAGACACTTGAGTCTGCGATAACCCGTTTAGGAGTTATGAGCGATTTTGTACTTTTCATTGCTGTAGTGCCTCCGTCAGGCCAGTTGGAGCGAGTCTTGGTGACATTGTACATGGTGTGAGTACTACCATCATTATAAGTAAGTCTACGACTTATGCTTTGGTCTGCCCGATCAGTTTTACGCTACGCGCTTTAACCCCTAATTCCGTCATTCATTTTCATTGTATTTTTGTATCTTAAAATTACGGTTGAACCATTGTTGTCACATGTCCTTACTACCGTTCTTGGCCTTGAAAGTGTCAGTTGTGTTGCCGTCTATGCAGGGTCAGAAAGCTCTCGGATTTCATCCAAAATATCTTAATTTGTGTTCCAAAAATGAACAAAGGTCTTACAGGTTTGGAACGACATGAGGGTGAGTAATTAATGACAGCATTTTCATTTTTGGGTAAACTATCCTTTTAAATAACACAATTTGCATGTTTAGCTGGTTAAGTCATAAAATGTGAATAAAATGCAGGATTTTTTCCCTACATTTTGCTGAATTTGTCCCTCGGTCTGTGCGTTAACCCCTCACCTGAGTTTACTATGTGCTTTGTAGACATGGTGTCCTGCAGCAGTAGGACCCGGAGGCAAATTAATCTCTGTGAAAGAAAAATGGGCCCGTCCAAATCAATCATTTTAAAAATAGGATATACCCCCAACCCCTCTCTCTCTCCTATAATCGCATAGGTCAGTGCTTAGTCACTTATTTCATGCCCCACTGAAGCGTAGACAACAAGAGTGTGTGTCTGAGTGTGTGTTTGTATGTGTGTGACTGAGAAAGTGAAAGAGACAGCCTTATAAATTTTTCAGGACCAGTCTATTATTAGTGTGAAACAGCAGCAAAGAACAAGCAGTCTAATCAGTGAGTAGTGTAGGGTGCTGTTTGGTGAGCCTTGGATACAGGCTAATGTGGGCTATGTGGTGCAATGGATGTTGGGTAATACACTGTAGAATATAGGCCAGGAACTGGATCTTTAATAGCACAAAGAGTCAACATCACATCTGTCACACCTTCCCCCTTTACTAAAGAACAAAATAATGCAGGTGTAAAACAGAGATGACACATTTAATTGTCAACATTAATGAATTTGTAGCATACTTTGCTTCTATTTTTCTGTTCTATTTATTACCCTTTCCCCATCTCTCCAGGCATGAATTATACCTATTTTCCTCTAACAGCAGGGCCTTAGTTCTCAGTTTCATGTGTTGTTTTAACTTGCTTTCTCTCAGACTGATCTCTCTGCAGGTATTCAATCAGAGGCCTTATCTGATGAAGGGTACTGTACTTGGAGTTGAACGATCTGTAGCCCATCAGAAATATCAGCATTATGAAAGTCACACACACACTTCACACTCTGGGAAATGTCAGCCAATGTTTACCATCTGTAAATATTAAAATATTTACAGTTTCGCTTGGACAGTTCTTCTGTGAACGGTTATATGCAAGTTTCCATCTTCACTGCCATAACAACATAATGACATAAAAACTAAAACATCCAAACCACTGTTTTTATATACTTTTGTTTTTGCCCCCATTTTTCATGAGCTGAACTCAAAGATCTAAGACTTTTTCTATGTACACAGAAGGCCTATTTCTCTCAAATATTGTTCACAAATCTGTCTAAATCTGTGTTAGTGAGCACTTCTCCTTTGCTGAGATAATCCATCCACCTCACAGGTGTGGCATATCAAGATGCTGATTAAACAGCATGACTATTGCACAGGTGTGCCTTAGGCTGACCACAATAAAAGGCCACTCTAAAATGTGCAGTTTTATCACACAGCACAATGCCACAGACGTCGCAATTTTTGAGGGAGCGTGCAATTGGCATGCTGACTGCAGAAAATGTCCACCAGAGCTGTTGCCCGTGAATTGAATGTTCATTTCTCTACCATAAGTCGTCTCCAAAGGCGTTTTAGAGAATTTGGCAGTACATCCAACCGGCCTCACAACCGTAGACTACATGTAACCACACCAGCCCAGGACCTTCACATCCAACATCTTCACCTCCAAGATCATCTGAGACCAGCCACCTGGACAGCTGCTGCAACAGTCAGTTTGCATAATCAAAGAACTCTCAGAAAGCATCTCAGGGAAGCTCATCTGCATGCTCATCATCCTCATCGGGGTCTCGACCTGACTGCAGTTCGTCGTCGTAACTGACTTAAGTTCTCACATTCATGCTCACATTCGATTGTGTTTGGCACTTTGGAGAGTTGTTCTCTTCACAGATGAATCCTGGTTTTCCCTGTACAGGGCAGATGGCAGACAGCGTGTATGGCGTCGTGTGGGTAAGCGGTTTGCTGATGTCAATGTTGTGGATCGAGTGGCCCATGGTGGCGGTCGGGTTAAGGTATGGGCAGGCATATGTTATGGACAATTTTATTGATGGCATTTTGAATGCACAGAGATACTGTGACGAGATCCTGAGGCCCACTGTTGTGCCATTCATCTACGACCATCACCTCATGTTGCAGCATGATAATGCATGGCCCCATGTTGCAAGGATCTGTACACAATTCCTGGAAGCTGAAAACATCCCAGTTCTTGCATGGCCAGCATACTCACCGGACATGTCACCCATTGAGCATGTTTGGGATGCTCTGGATCGACGTATACGACAGCGTGTTCCAGTTCCTGCCAATGTCCAGCAACTTCGCACAACAAGAGGAGTGGCCCAACATTCCACAGGCCATATATGAAAATGCCAATATAGGCTCATTGGAAAAAAAAAAAAACGTACATTTTTACTTATTTTCACAGGATTCACAATACTGTGTTATGACCTGTGTGTGTGTCTGTACTGTTTGTGTGTGCATTTGTAAGGGAGAAAGAGTGGGAGAAATGTGGCAGAAACATTAAAATAATTTGACATCTTTGTCCTGTTGTTTACTATATTTAATTGCTTGGTCAGTGTCTAAATCATTCGGTGAAGTCATATGGACATATAATGCGGTCAATACCTGCCTGGAACTACTTTTTCTGCACGTTTCCTGAAAATAATTGCACACCTTCAAAATTCATCAACAAATCAGATTCAACCATTCAACAGCGCCGTTTCTATACTAAAAACTAATACATTTAGTTTGCATCACATAATCTGTTTTATATGTATGGATTTTCTGACATAGTAAACTTGCTTGATAGCTCACCCGGTACAGTGTTGCGCTTCTGATGAAACCAGTGCAAATAAGCGGCTTTCTGTTGATCACTGCGACAAATTTGTGAGACTAACTTGAATGTGTTGAAAAATCTCTTTTGGGAAATCTTTCACGCACTGGGATTCCTATTGAAAATGAATGGATTTCACTTGCGAAAATATGTTAAACAGTAAATGTGACAGCACCTGAAAAGATTACTCATCCCCATTTTATCCAAGATGTTCAAGTCAGTCTGAGGTTTTTGAAAAAAACAAAAAAAAACATTCAAGGATTTTTCTCCATAGAGTAGACTTAAATGGGAGCCAACGAGTTGAAGGTCGAAATTGCAGTTTCTAAGGACTTTTACTTGATTTTGGCCAAGGAATAAGGGTCTTATGTACTGAAACGGTCGGTCATTTTCTAAAAAAAATTAAAGTAATATACTTTTTTAACCACGAATGCATTACATAATCACATTGGAAAGGTCACGTGTGGCGTAGGCGAAAATACCAACCCAATGTTTACAAAGAGAACGTGCAAAGAAAGTCAAACGGCCTTTACAAAACAACAATTTCAGATGATTTTGAAGTTTGAGGAGAAAAGAAAAGAGTTTTTTGCCTTACCCTACCTTTTTGAATCGGAGGACACAGATGAAGCGTGTGACATGATTATGTAATGTGGTCATGCAAACGCATCGCAGAGCTTGTTCAAGACTCGCATTTGTAGTTAAAAAGTATACATTTTTATTTTTTTAAGAAAATGACTAATCTTTTTGCAAGAAAATCTTTTTGTCCCTTATTCTTTGGCTGGGATGAATTAGCATTTTTCAGTAAGCCCTTCTGCTATGTTTAGAACAAAGCCAAAAATGACCCTTATTTTAAAACAGAAAACACGCAGTAGTAAATGCAAACCTGTGGATTGACAAGAAGATAATGAATTATAAAACTCTATATTTAATTGTTTAATTAATGTAATAAATTAATATGATAATAATGTAATACAATAATTAATACTTTTGATTACACCCACCCCGGGTCTCCCGTTTTTTGGTACTCAAATGTTGACAGGTATGCTTTGAAGCTGCATTGAAGCAATTTGGGCCTTCAACCTGTTGGCCACCATTGAAGTCCACTATATGGAGAAAAATCCTGGAATGTTTTCCTCAAAAACCTTAATTTCTTTTCAACTGAAGAAGGAAAGACACAAACATCTTGCATGACATGTGGGTAAGTAAATTATCAGGAATTTTTTATTTCCCTATACTTTAAAACTACACATATTCAATTTGAATTCTAATGCTACTCTAATAAAGTACAAGCTCTCAAAAACAAATAAACAAAAAATATGAATGTTAGTAAACCCCAGCATTTAAATTCTCAAATGGATAAGAAAATGCATGAGGAAAGCAGACAGACAGAGCCCACTGCTCTTAACACCTGAGACAGTGCAGGAATCTTAAAAAAAAAATGCTACACCTCAGAGAGCAGAAATAATCCTTACGTTATTCTGACTTCAAATTATCCTGGCCGCCTTGGTTTTAAAAGCACAAAGGAGCTTGTGCCGTTAATAAAATTCCCAATCTAAATCAGCCATCCAGAACACAGCTCAGCCCAGGGACGAGTTATCTCCTGTAACGCACTTGTTTCGGGCAGCTCAGAGCTATAAAAGATTTCCACCACCCTCGCTGCTCGTTTTTCTCCCGTCTCCAAATCTGCCATCACAAATTCACCGCAGTACCCCGCTCTTTGATCGGCGGGTGAATTTCTTTACCATATGTTTATATGCAGAGGACGTTATAGCTGAGATCAACAGAAGTCAACCGCATATATTTTAGTGCTGACATGACAGGGGTGTCTATATGCCTAAAGAAGTGAGAGAGCTAGAACGAAAGAGCTTAGAGGTTAATGAGGACGGACAGGTTTGGCATTTGAGGGGAGGAAGAAGAGGATACTCATCATCTTTGTGCTCCCGTCGCTATGGAAACCTGACCTTGTAGCCCCTGATTCTCTCTGCTCTTTCCAGAGGGTGTCTCATGTACACGTCGGTTCATTTGCAGAGGGCTGAAGGGATGGAGAAACAGAGCGGCGTCTTCACACTTCATCCACCGCTCACTCAAACATGATGCGAAAAGTGGCGAAAAAGTTGGAGAGAACCCACACACACACACAATCACTCCAACCATCTTCAAACCATGTGTGTGTAAGATTAAATCAGGACGCTCTTGTGTCCACTCATGAGGTTTCAATCCTCCTCATCTTGGGAAAAAAAAAAAAGCCATTTCCTCTCGCCTTCCCTGGAGATCCCAGTATGCAGTCACCCAGTCTCGCTCCCCAGAGGAAGTGCACAAGAGTTTTCAGAATGATTTCGAGGGTGGAAGTGTGATAGCTGGACTCGGAGTAGACAGCATGTGGGAGTTTGGTTCACAGAGAGAGTTTGACTAGTTGTAATGCGAATATCTCGCCTGGCCAGACCGTGTTTCCTGTCTCCTCATCCGGAGCTTATAAACGAGACGGCACAGCTATCTGCACAATCAGACAGTGGGCAGAGAGAGAACACATCTTTCAATGGCACACACACACACGGGCTGATAGGTCGAGGAACACATCTTGTTAACCGGTTTAGAATCAGTTGTGCTTGTTATTTTCTGGGTTTTTTCTTGGGCGGTTAAGGCGTATGCAGATCACTGTGAGCACAAATCCATGTCGCCTAAACACATTTAGTTGTGGAAACCGAATGAAATTATTTGACCATATCTTCTATGAGCTACACGGGCTACTCGTCTCATCTAGAATTCAGTATAAAATAATTCTGTTGACCTACAAAGCTCCATAATCTTGCAGTGCAGTATCTCACTGAGCTTATTCAAGCGTACAGTCCTCTATGCACACTGGGGTCTCCTGGTTCACGTCTTCTCACTGTCCACAATTTTAGGGACCAAAACCATGGAACTGTCTAGAACAAAATCTCTTCTTCATATCTCATTCTCTTCTTAATAACTCAGCTTTGCCTTCCTGCATACAGTAATTTTTGTTATCATTATTATATTATAGTGTTGTTTGTTGATTAATATTTATTCTTTACATTATTATTAATAGTAGTAGTAGTAGTATTATCTTAGTTCATAATAAGAATTGTCATTATAAATAAATTAGCCAATTAAAAACAATCAGTACTGATATGAGGTATTTAATTCACTACTATTACTACTACTATTAAGAAGAAGAAGAAAAGAAAAAGAAATGTATATATTGCCTACAAAAAGACTAGGATTATGTGAAATACTGTACAGTTATATGTAAAAAATATTGATGAGTGTTATATAATTTTAGAATAATCATTGTTATTATCTTAGTTAATAAGAATTGTCTTTATAAATCAATTACCTAATTAAAAAACTATCAATACATTGATATAAGATTTAGTTCACCACTACTACTACTTCTACTACTAATGATTATAATTATTATTTTTAATATTTTATGCAATTAAATAAAATCATTTTGAATATTGTAACAAATATAGGAATGTTATTTTATATATTGCCTACAGAAAAAGACTAGGCCTATGTGAAACATTGTACAAAAAAAGTACAGTGCAAATTAATTGCAAATAAACTGAGTATTATATAATTTTAGAATCGGTAATTTAAATGAATCATCTGTATGAACCTTCCAAGGCTTCATATAATTAAAATTAAAAATAGTAGTAATAATAAATGTTAATTCAAAAATCATTATGTATGATTATTATCGTTATTCAATTATACTATACTATGCTATACTATACTATACTATGCTATACTATACTATACTATACTATACTATAATACTAATCTAAATAATAATAACCTAAATTAATAATAATAGCAGTAATTTCTTCTTCTTTAAATAGGTATTTTGATTACATAATTTATTTAAAAATTACATTATTATTATTATTATTATTATTATTATATTGTTTGTTAATTCAAAAAGCAGTATGTATGATTATTATCATAATTAAATTTGGACAATACTAATCTAAATAATATTCTAAATTAATAATAATAGCAGTAATTTGTTCTTTAAATTAGCATTTTAATTACATAATTTATTAAAAAATAATAATATTATTTTTATTATTATTATATTGTTTGTTAATTCAAAAAGCAATATGTATGATTATTATTATTAGCATTATTCATTTAGTTAATTAAAATACTAATCTAAATAATAATAATAATCTAAATTAACAAAAACAATAATAATAATGTATTGTTCTTCTTCTTATTATTATTATTTAATTTAGTATTTTAATTTACAATAGCTTCATATTAAAATACTATTCTATTTCATTTAAAATTTAAATTTAAAATAGTATTCTAATTTACTTAAGAATAAAATGATGATATTAATAATAGTAATATTCTTCTTCTTATTATTATTATTATTAAACTAAATATTAACAATAACAGTAGCAGGAACAACAACATAATAGCTATAAGATGGGGAACTAAATAACTAACAATAATTCACTCTAAAAATTCACGCTGGGTGAAATATGGACAAACCCAGTTTCTGGGTTAAATGTTTAACCCAACCTTCCGGGTAGTTTTATTTAACTCAACTACTGCCTAAAAATGACTATATTTCCTGCTTAAAATGAACTCAAAATGGGTCGGAAATTATTAAAATGTTCAATAAATGAACATTTATTAATAAGTTGAATAAATAATAAATAAATAATAAACATTTTTTAAATTGCTTATTAAAAAATGTTTGCCTATTAAATATTGCTGATGCCTCTATTAATTATGTCTGATTTTTAATTTACAAACCTATTTGGGATTCATTTTAAGCCAGCCATATAGTGATTTTTAAACAATAGTTAAGTTAAATAAAACTACCCAGAAGGTTGGGTTAAACGTGGATTGGGTTTGTCTATATTTCACCCGGCACTGGACTGTATTTAACCCAGCATTTCAGAGTGTTGAATGTTTAGTTAATGTTTGTAAATGTTTATATTATTATTCAAATTTATATTAATAGTTTGAGAGAAAGTGAGAAGAGAGAGAGAGAGAGAGAGAGAGAGAGAGAGAAAGAGCACTGTTATTGTTGTGATACAAGCTCCATGACCTTCTTACAAGGCTCAGTACATTTATCTACACACACTCACACACAAGTACACAAACAGCAAGGTCAGTCAACACCATTACAGATATTTCTTCATTAGTGGCAGCGTTGAGGTCTTAGTGTGTCTAAGAACCTCGAAACACACAGGACACACTCCAGACAATTACACAAACAGTGTTAAATAACGTCTGAGGATCATAGGTTCAATCTTTGTTTTCTACTTTATCACAACAACATTCAGAGCCTGCAAAGCTTCACCTGATGGATCTCAAACCTGAATTGGAATCTGAATCTAAGAGGTTTGAATTACCAAAAGACGATTAACTTTTCCATAATGTAGTGATTTTAATCCGGAGCTTTGGGCTTTAGTTATTGGACTCGGATCCACTGGGGTGGACAATCAGAGTTCTCATCAGAGAGGAGATGAATGAGAGGGATCCTGCTAGGACTCTTAATGAATCAAGGAGAATGATCTGTGTAGACGAGTCTGTGGAGGATTTTGAGTGTGTGTGAAGGTCTGCGATGTTCGAATGCTTTTCGACAGCAGTATTTGTTGTTGTTTGTTGTGGCTCAGTGTGCAGAGAAGCCAAACTAATCAATAACAGTAAAACATCCAGGACCAAGCAGGCATAAATGAGCTTTCCAGCATGCTGTTTTTAACATCTTATTAAGGTCTTTACAGGGTTCCTGACTTTCAACTGATTGATTTTGCTTCTTTTTTCTCTCTCTGCTTCGTTCTTTCCACTGATTGAGCTCTTATAAAATCATCATAAATTCTCGTAAAAGAATTTTTTCACTTAACCTTTCAAACTTCACCTGCCTTTTCTCTTTTGCCCTCTTTTTATTATCATTACCATTATTATTACTACTGTTTTGTTAACTTTTTTAGTTAACATTTATTTATTTAGTGACTGAGGAAAAAATTGCATGCTCTTCTCATATTAAGCATTGGGAAGTTATTTAGATAATTGTTTAGATTAACTGATTCTAATAAAGTTTACCAATTTATTTGTGAATAACTTAATTATTGCACATAGTTTAGTCATTATGGAACCTGACTTATTTTTCTCGCATCAGTTCTGACTTTCTTTCCAAACTCGCAATTCTGAGAAATAAAGTTGCAACTGCAAGATATAAAGTCCTTTTTCCCTTTCAAAATTGGACTTTATAACTTGCAAAAGCGAATTTATATATCAGAATTGTGAGATATAAACTCGTAATTGCAAGAAAAAAGTCAGAATTGTGAGTTTTAAAACATACTTTATATCTTCTGAGTTTATATTATCCAATATCCCCCCCCCCCAAAAAAAATCTGAATTGTCAAAATTGAGAGATACTTGAAATTGCAAGAAAAAAGTCATAATTGCGAGATACAAACTCGCATTCGCAAGAAAAAAGTTAGAATTGCGAGTTTTTCTGAATTGTCAGAATTGAGAGAAATAAACTCACAACTGTAAGAAAAAAGTCAGAATTTAAAAAAAAAGTCAGAATTGCGAGATATAAACTTGCAACTGCGAGATACAAACTTGCATCAAAATTGTGCGTTTTTCTGAATTGTCAGAATTGCAAGATATAAACTCACAATTGTGAGAAAACAGTCAGAATTGCGAGATACAAACTTTCAGTTATTTCACTTCTGAAGAAAAAAAAGGCAGAATTGTGAGTTTGTATCACACAATTCTGAAAAAAATCTGAATTACGAGAAAAAGTCAGAATTGTGACATACAAACTTGCATTTGTGAGAAAAAAGTAAGAATTGCGAGTTTTTCTGAATTGTCAGAATTGCGAGATAAAAACTCACAATTGTGAGAAAAAAATCAAAATTGCAAGAAAAAAAGTCATAATTGCAAGATACAAACTCGCATTTGTGAGAAAAAAGTTAAAATTGCGAGTTTTTCTGAATTGTCAGAATTGCTAGAAATAAACAACTGTGAGAAAAAAATTCTGAATTGCAAGATATATATAGAACTTGCAGTTGTGAGATGCAAAGTCACATTTGTGAGAAAAAAGTTAGAATTGAAAAAAAAAATTCAGAATTGTGAGATATAAACTCACAATTGTGAGAAAAAAAGTCAGAATTGCGAGTTTCAAACTTGCATTTGCGAGGAAAAAATTATTTACTTGTACCCGTGAGTTTATACCACACAATTCTGAGAAAAAAAGTGACAATTTTGAGTTTGCGTCATGCAATTAAAAAAAAAAAATCCGAATTACAAGATATAAACTCGCAGTTGTGTGAAAAAGTCAGAATTGCAAATACAAACTCGCTTTGCGAGAAAAAAAGTTAGAATTGTGAGATAAAAAGTTGCAAGAACCTTGTATTTATTTTTTATTCAGTGGTGGTAATGGGCTTCCATACGTCTTTTTTTTGTAGGCAATAAATAATAATATTTAACGTTGCAGCTTTTCCATGTCTTTTCATCTGTTTTCTTTTTATCAGGTTTCCTACCATTTTTGTGGTATTTCGTGTAAACTAATCCGGCAAATGTTTGGATAAATAATATTTCATAAATGCAGGTAAACCTTTGAACACTGGATATGATCTTATTCCACGCTGTTTTTCTTACAGAGCCTCTTCAGGTGCCCAACAAGACAGTAACACCTGCCTAAAAGTCCCATACGGACATACATTAAACCTGCCATCCCAACCCGACCTCTCTGAAACGGACCGGAATACATTTGGCCTTCCTCCATCTGCTCTGATCTCCACACACACATTCTCAGGACAATGATGCAAGACCATTTCCTTTGATTGAAATTAATTTATTCGTGCCAGCACACTGGTTTTGGCATCTATTAATTTCCTTTTATTAAATTTCACACCTTCACCCTTGAAGTTAATTAAAAGAGTGAGAGAAGAGGGTGCGGTATCACCCGGTCTGCTGTCCTTTCTGTCTCCCTCCCTTCTTCATTCTCTTCACCTCTCTCTTTGTTTAAACAATCTCCTAATCGTATTTAAAACAGTCCCAGCTGTGCCGAGAGCAGCTCTCCTCTGTAACAACTCTATGGACAGCACAATTTGCCTGTCAGAGTTTAACCTGATAGACTCATTTCCATAAACTCTAATCTGTCTTTCTCTTCTCAGCCGCCCAGATTGCCGTCTCGGACTACTATTGTCAAGTGACGTCTGAAGGCTGCCGGGCTGATGTTTGTTCCACACCTGAAATGAGCTGAGAGAGGCTGAAAGAAATGGATTGGGATTGTTGTGGTTCTCTACTAGCAAGGACCTTCACATATTATTTTCAGAGAACTCTGACATTCAGACTGACTTCAATGTCTCATCCACGGCTGAATAAGACGGAGCTCTGATCCACAGAGCTTTAAAAGGACTCTTGTGACAGATTACAGCTGGTTCTTCATTGATAAGAAGCAGCGTAACACACATTTCATTTTTAATGCCACCATATAAGTCTTGATATAAAAATAGTATAATTAATATGTTGATAATAATAATTAGTAATAGATTATAACTCTATGGGCCTTGAATGTGGTGGTTGTGTTGCTGTCTATGCAGGGTCAGAAAGCTCTCAGATTTCATCAAAAATATATTAATTTGTGTTCTGAAGATGAACGAAGGTCTTACGGTTTGGAACGACATGACAGAATTGTCATTTTTGGTTAAACTATCCCTTTAAAATCTCATATACCCTTTATAGATATACTTCAAATACTTCAAAAAGGTACTGCATAAGAGGAATCAGCCACTACTGCTAAAAGCCATTGTATGCGGATACTAAAAGGAAGTCTGATTCCCTGATTGGACAGCACAGTGGGAAAAGGCATCAGTGATTTCTAGTTGGGAGTGAAGAGACTCATAACACATCTGCAGAACCAATGAAGGGGAGAACAGAGACTGAGCTGGGAGACACATTTACCCACGATACCCTTCTTCTGCTGCCCATCTGCTTCCACTCAGGGTAATGGAGTGTTATAGGGCAGTGGTGGCCATTAATTCTGCATGGACAATTTAACATCCAAAGCAGGCGGTCAAAATTGAGAATGTGTGAAGGGTTCTACCCTATAAAAGCAAAGGGTGAGAGATGTGGCTCATCTCAACTTTATTTATTCTTTCTGACTTATAGTGTATGCTTGGGTCAAAGGATTTTTAAAATATTAGGAGGAGCTTTTAATTGGACAAGGTAATAGGCGTGAGAGGTGTAAGGTTATCTTTTCGTGGCTGTCATGTGTGATTGACCAACCAAAGGTGATTTTATTCACACAATCAGCACGTAGCTTATATGTCTATTCAGTTCCATTCAGAGGTGCGTTTCCCAAAAGCAACTATGGTCACAAGTTCCGACGTTACCAATAGAGTTCTATGGAATTAACGACCATAGTAAGCTAACGATGCTTTTGGGAAATGCACCCCAGAATAGCTGTGGCCAAAATAATTTCCTATTCCCAATATATTGCATCTGGTATTCAGTACATACACTGAAAAAAAAAAAACAGTGACTTCATTTTTCATTTGCAAGTTTTTGCCCACATATTTTAAGTAAACTCTAAGTATAGAATTAAGTATAAACTACTTAACTAAGTTATGTGAAATTAGCAAAGGAAAAATGTAAATTTAATGGCCAGTTTACATTTGATGAGTAATTTCTACTTATTTTAAGTTTACTCTGCAATACTCAAATAGGTACGTTTCACTTAGTCACAGTTTGTAAACTTTACTCTTTACTACAATGTAGCACTGAAAAAAATCATGCTATTTTTGCATGTGGTTAGGGCTGCAACGATTCCTCGAATCCATTTGAGTATTCGATTTTTAAAAATCCTCGATTGCATTTTGCCTGTGTAGAGTAAGCGGCAAAATACCGAAAGTGGCGTATTCCACATATTAAACCCATTTAAAAATCATAATAAAGCATACTACTATTGTGAATTCACAAACTCTATGATTTATTTAAATAAATATATGCATTGCAGGTTTAATATATGGACTTTAACCGTTTACATGCACGTAGGTTAAGTACGTGCATCTCAGAGCTGGCTCCGTTTACAGTAAAGCTGCTACACAAACTTATCATTTGCATGTGTGGAGCGTCTCAAACTCCATCTCTGCATGTTGTTGTGAGTTTGGGTTTATTATAACTTTTATCTGGGAACGCAATGTGCGCTATTTCAACACATTTGTAAGTCATTTACAAACCTCCCCAAACACAGTTCAATTGTTCAACATTTCATCGCGACTTTTTAAAAATAAAAGTTTAAACCCTCACTCCGAGTTTACACGTTTTGATGTCCACATATACAAGAAATAACAGTGTCTGTAGCTTTTTTATCATAAATAAACGGCCAAATATTATATAATAAGATTAATATAATATAATAAGATTAAGTGGAGATTTTAATTAAATAAAATGTTTAGTCAATATTAAACAAGGATTACATCGCCAGTAAAGTGTAAAAACAATAGCCAGGCCGTTGGCGCCCTCTGCAGGCATTTGTTTTAATGCGTAATACATTAGCTCTACTGTTTATAACACATGATATATTTTAACAGTTTTGTTGATATGATAACTTGCTTTTGATACTTTATTTGAACTTATTATTTTTGCCTCATTGTTATTATACATGTATTAAGTCATTTTAAAGGCTATTGATCTCTTAGGTCTAGTTTTATTACTACAAGAAAATAATTATAATTGTCCAATTACTCGAATAATCGTAAGATTACTCGATTACCAAAACCATCGTTAGTGATAGCCCTGCATGTGGTTCACTTACAGATATGTAAGTACGTAAATAGACAATGTATTATCCTTTTTAACATAATATGTCTACTCAATATAGTTATTGAACACAGAGACCTCACAAAATACAATACACAATGACAGTAACAATCAGTGGATAATGTTTGAGTCTGAATGGGCCATTATGAGTAGAAAATGAACTCCAGAGGTCACAAAACAGTGTAAATACAACTTTCAAACTTTAATTTCTACAAACTTGAATTGAGTACTAATATAGACTTTACTCTTTTTTTAAATTCTTGACTGAGCTGAATTATTTAAATCCCACAGGTCACAATAGTGACCGTAAAGAAGATTTTCTTTTACATAGCTCTAAAAATCTTACTGAACTATGTTTAAGTGCATTTCCTGCAAATAAAACCATAAGAAGATGATGGAATTTTGATCCACATTATCTTTAAGGTGTCTAGTATTAATATACAAATCCACAATTATTCAGTTTTGTTGAGTGCGGTCAAAGAATGAGTAAACATACTGATGGTCACTGTGACCCGTGGGATAACAGTGAATTTAGATTTACATATAAATCCAGTTGCAGTTTTTAGTGAAGTCTGCACTAAAATGTTGCAATGACAAAATATTGCACTAAATTAAAAGTTCAAATGTTACAAATAAGTTACAATATTGATGTTGTAATACTGGTAGCACTAATATAACATTTTTCTAATGTATATTACAATAAAGTAACAATTTTGAAAAATGTTGGTGATTGTATTTTATTATTATTATTATTATTATTATTATTTGTATTTTATCTCTGTATTCCTATCAAGGCAAGGCAAGGCAAGTTTATTTATATAGCACATTTCATACACAATGGTAATATAAAGTGCTTTACATAAAAGGAAGTAAAATAAATAAATATCATAAAAATAATAATCACAATAAAACAAGGAATTTAAAAACTTTTAAAATAATTTAAAAATTGATTTAAAATAAATTTAAAACAGTTACAAATAGAAAAGGATTACACATAGTGCAATCAGTTCGGACCTAGCACAGTGCTCATTTAGTAAATCAGAGTTTTATGCATGATTATTTCAAAGGGTTACTAATGACACATGTGGATATTTTCATGTCTGGAAAAAAAAAATTAAGAAATTACATTTGTTTTTTCGTAGTATTTCCTTTGCCACAAAATCATTTTTTAAGGGTATAGTAAAAACAAAATGACAAACAACATCAAACATTAAAAACCAACATCAACAAAAGAAACATTAAATACTGGTTGCAGTTCACTAGTTCAGCAGCAGTAAAATCACTTCCTTATATGTATATATTGTTCCAGCATGAGAAAAGTTTATAAAGGTTAAAAATACTGGTTTATGAACAAATATTAACTTTACAAATGAATAAGAAAAATGTAACCGCTCATTAAATGAAAAATATTTATTTTCAATCTTGTCTTATCTTATCTTGAGCCGAAACTGTAGCGGCCATTATGTGCGCCTGCGCGTTCAACACCGCCTGGAAAAAAATCTGCAAACCACAAACGGTTTCTCGGTTAAGCGGTTGCGCTTAAAATATTACGTGAAAAGTTATGATACATAACAAGAACACAGAGGTGAACTCAACGTACCAAGCCGACTAACAAAGAACCTCAAAAGGTGAATAACCAGAACTTACTGCGCGCCCTTGAACTTCTGGTACTCGTGTTTGCGTTCACTTTATACACCAAATCCAAGGAGAAATGAGATAACCAGCGGATTTACCTTACAAAACGCAGCACGACGCCCAAGCCCAGCCCAGCCATAGGTGAGTCACTAAAGGCCTAAAAGATTTGTTATGGTTTTTGTTGCTGTAGGGTCGCGGTCGTTTAGAATTTAAAGAGGATCTCTTGAATACCTTTTTTAGTTCCAAAAATTGAGGTAACTTCTTGTAATTTAGAAAAGTGACATTCATTCAAGTGTAGTTTTTAATAATGCATTGAATTTTCAAATGTATTACTCATATACTACAAAATATATAGTGTATTTTTAACCATTTTGTAATGTTGTATATTGCAATAAATCACTGTTTGAAATGCCTCCTTTGTATTTTGTATTTTTTGTGTAATTATGTATGAATATGTATGACTCCTTGACTAAAGTCTGTTCTGAAGTTTTTCCCAAGTATCTTAATTCTGTGACTTGAATTCAAAATCAGTTGCAGACCAAACAAGTTGAAAACCCCTACAATAACTGCTAGCTGCAGCGCTAATGAACTAATAATCCCTGCATCCATTATAATGATGGCAACTCACTAAAACCACTGAAGAGTGCTCAAAGCTCATCTTTGTGTCTCTTTTGCACTGTGTTTCTCGTGATGCAGGCATGGTGAATCATCTCTCTGATCTATATAACCTCTTGACTCCGGCAGTCTGGATCGTGGCAGAAGATTAAGCAAAGAAACAGCAGAGGCGAAGAGGTGAAACCAGACGTGATTTAAATACAACAACACAAATTACACCAGAGATGCAAGAGTAATCATGCAGATGACCGCTAATTGCTATGACGTCTGTATGTTTTTAATCTGTTTTCTCTCAGTTTCACTGCGGCAACTGCCACTGGCTGACAGCGAGGACTAAGACGTTCTGATCAAGCTTAGGATCAAACTCGGAGGTATTCCAGAGAGAGGGAGCGTACAGAGGGACTCTTTGATATTAGAGCTGGGTAATCCACTTTTTTTATTCCTCTGTCATGTCTTCATTCCTCCGCCAAAGTGCCCTTTCATTAACCTTTGACTCTCGTTGCCATGGCTTTTGAAGTGCTTGGTCTTAACTGAGCTTAGCGCTTAAGTCATTTTTTTTTTCTCTCTCTCTCACATTCCTTTTATTTTTATTTTTTTTCTGAAAGTATCACTTTCTCACAGGTCTGTTAAAGGGCGCAGGTTAGAAAAACTGTCATGACTCCCTCTAAACCTGTATTATCAGACTTTTCTTTTCTACAATAGTAAGAAAACAATTGAGTTGAGCATAGGTTTTACTCTCTCTTCAAAAAATGACCTTAGAGGTTCATCAGCAGAACGTTAATTTCTCACGGGATGACACTTGTGGAAATGTCTCTGTAATCTTTGCACAGTACTGTATTAAAAACCAGCACAGCGGAACAGAGGATGAGATCCCAAATAGAGAGTAGAAGGATGGAGGAAATAGAGTGAAACTGGTAGGACAGGTGGATAAAGACAGGAGGAGCCTCAGGAGGAGGGATGGATTAAGAGGGCAAATTCACAGTGTTGACCGACAGAAAGCTGCTTGCTTTGAAAGTGACTTTTGTGTGAGCTGTGCTTCATACATAGCTACACCTGTCAATGGCTCTTTTTGCCCACAAAATTTAGCCATAAAGAACACACATTAAAGGGACAGTTCACACAAAAATGAAAGTTCTGTCAGTAATTACTCACCCTCATATTGATCCAAACCTGTAAGACCTTCGTTCATCCGAGAGCATAGACAGCATTGCAACTGGCCTAGAAAGGTCAACATGAAATTTTGATTTCATGTTGACCTTACAATAATGTTTTTAAAGGAGAAGTCCACTTTCAAAACAAAGATTCACATATAATGTACTCACCCCCTTGAACCAAGATGTTCATGTCTTTCTTTCTTCAGTCGTAAAGAAATTATGTTTTCCACAGAAAACATTTTAGCATTAGGAGTAAGGAGTAAGACAAGACAAGCGTTTGACATTAAAAAGTATATAAATTGTATTATTTTTGTGAAATAACCGATTGTACGCTAGATAAGACCCTTCTTTCTTGGCTAGGATCGTTTGAAGCTGCATTTAAACTGCATTTTGGAAGATCAAAATTGGGGCACCATATCAGTCCATTATATGGAGAAAAATGCTGAAATGTTTTCCTCAGAAAACATAATTTCTTTATGACTGAAGAAAGACAGACATGAACATCTTGGATGACAAGGGGGTGAGTACATTATATGTGAATCTTTGTTTTGGAAGTGGACTTCTCATTTAACAACAAAATAATGGAAAGTTTATTGGAGAGAGAAGAGAGAGGCTGCAAAGGAAGGCAAGAACAGGATTGTAAAGTTTAATATTGATGAATAATGCAGCTTCTGTGCATGTTCATTTGTTAAGATGCTGTGTGTTTAGTGTGTGTGTGTTGGGTACAGCAGGAAGTGGTTTGTGTGTTCAGCATTGATATAGTTCCAGCATCTGTTGTGTCTCTCTAGAGGTGTTAAATTTATCTCTGTTACAAAACACTGGAGAAACACACAAACATACACTTAGAAAAAGCCAATGTTTACCAGCTGTTTTGGTGCTCTGAGATCTGAGTCTTGCTATACTCCCTTTGCATTTTACCTGACATGACTCTTATTGTCAAAAAAAAAAAAAACTGACCACATTTGGAGGTTTCATATTCATCAGATTTGTCTACATGTAGCATTCACATTCAACCTCCAAGGCCTTTGTATTTTATATGCACATACAGTACATACACTTCAAGGCCTTTCTGTCAGCTATAATATTTGCATCACACCTGGATAGCGACTGTACACTCACCCATACATGATCGTACACTGTGTACTATCTCTCTTTCTCTCTGTTTCTGTGTGATAACGGCTTCGTACCTCAATGGCACGCAGAGGGAATCAATAATGTTTAGTTAAGCTTAGGGCTGGGCGATATGACAAAAATCTCATATCACGATATTAGTCATCTCATATCCCGATAACAATAAATTTACCATCTGACAAACGATTAATTGCGATTAATTGCATCCCAAATAAAAAATTGTGTTTACATAATATATGAGTTTTCTGTGTATATTTATTATGTGTGTATATAAATACACACGTGCATGTATATATTTATATATAAAATATATATATTTATCCACCATTTTCTTCAATGCGGAAGTAAGCCTATGGGTGAGACTTCAGGTTCAGTATCTGTTATAGGGAAATAACGAGGAGAAGAACAACATGCAGCAAACGGTAAAACTGTTAATTAAGATAATATGTAAAAATAATATGGTAAGACACCAATTTGCAATATCAAGCAGCAAAATGAGCTGTTTTATACAGCTAAAAATAGCTGGATGCAGATGAGAAAAACAAAAACAATAAAAAAAAAAATAACACTGTTTTTCAGTGTTACATAAGAAATCACTCATCAAACATTTATTTTAAATCAATATCAATGTTGATAACAGCAGTGCTAATTAATATTTTTATGGAGAGTGAGATACATATTTTTTTCAGGATTCTTTGATGAGAAGAAAGTTCAAAGAACTGCATGTATTTGAATTTTTTCTGTTCTTTCTTTTTTTTTTGCTGACCCCAAATATAATAGTGAGGCTACTTTAGTGTGAGACTTTTTTTTCTTTTCTTCTTTTTCGTTTTGTTTTGTGTGTGTGTTTATCTTCATCAACATTCAGTAACATGGCAAAGTAATGATGCATTTGGTCACAAAATCCACACACAAGTGGTCACAGGAGATGCGTTTGAAACACGTGTTACTACCAGGTGTAAATGGCGATGTGTCTCACCTGAACACTTGTGGTCTGCTCATCCAAAACGAATGTTAATGCCAAACATTACGCTTATAAGAGACATTTGCACTCATATAACCATCTTTAATGAACCACAGGTGTCGTCTTTGAGAATTTGCATCCTTTTGACGCTGGTTTATGCTGGTACTATATTTGTTCACTTTCTCTTGGGAGAGTGTCAGAAATGTGGGTCAGTATTCCTGTTAGAATGAGCAAATATGTATGTCATAGGATCATAGACATAGTATATGAGCAACAAATATAGCTCTTGAATAAATACAGTGTAAAAATGTAGATCACAGAAAGATTTATTTTGAATGCTTGTTAGATGCAATTTCCTGTGTTTACACCAAGTGCATTTCAGACTTTTCGCCAGGAAAAGAAATTAACTGAAAATTAATCGCCCTTTCAGAATTCTGCAGGGATGTTATATTTGCTTCGACAAATAGAAGGGAAGGACGAGAACATGGAATTACCCGTGTCTACACACATAATAACATGATTCATTTCAGCAGATTAGCTGTGAGTGGAGGGTAATTGTATGCTTGTGTTTCTCAGCAGGTGGGGATCAGTAAAATAGTGATTCACACTCTCAGGTTCTCAAAGATCTGCCGGCTCTGTGCTCGCCTGTCAAACGCAAACTTAGCTGACCAGACACCCCCGTTTTCGTTGACAGACTCAAGCTCAGCTCAAGCTGTCCTCAGACATGTGCTTTTTACTGTATGTTCAAAACAGTGGGGAAAAAACTAATTTATATTTACCTAATTTAGATACTGCTGCCTATTTCACATGCAAATCAACATTATGTGTACAATTGAGGTCAAAAGTTTAAAGTTTATGTCTTCTGGAAAACATGTAAGCATCTTCTGTAGCTTCTGAAGGGCTGCAAAAAATGTAAAAATATGATATTCAAACAAAATAAGAAAAATATACACCTCTTCATCCTGTTCAAAAGTTTTCACCCCCAGCTCTTAAGGCATCATATGTCTTTCTTGACCACCAGTGAACATTTGAACCGTTTGTAATAGTTTCGTACGAGTCCCTCAGTTGACATCAGTGTATATAGATGAATAGATCTCAATATCATACAGGCACTGTTGGGTTCACAATTCACAACTGTGACTTTTTTTCTCAGAATTTTGAGTTCATATCTCACAATTCTGACTTTATAACATGAAATTTGCGAGTTAAGTCAGAAATGTGAGATATAAACTCTGAGAATATATATATATATATATATATATATATATATGTCACAATATGTCAGTCTTAAATGTGTAATTCTGAATTTATTCTCACAAATGCGAGTTTGTTTCTCGGAATTCTGACTTTATAACTCACAATTGCAAGTTTATATCTCACAATTCTGACCAAAAAATTGCGAGAAACAAACTCACATTTGTGAGAATGAAGTAAGAATTACACGTTTTTATCTGCAATTCTGACTGTTTCTCGCAATTGTGAATTTATATCACGCAATTTTGACTATAACGTGCAAGTGTGAATTTTTTTCTCACAATTCTAAAGGAAAAAAAGTCAGAGTTGCGAGTTTGTATCATGCAATTCTACAAAAAAGTCAGAATTGTGAGATAATCACAATAACCTTTATTTTTATTCAGTGGCTTCCATATATTGGAATGATTTTTGAAGGATCATGTGACACTGAAGACTGTAGTAATGACTGGAATCACAGGAATAAATTAGATCTTAAAATACGTTAATATAGAAAAGTTATTTTAAATTGTTTTAAAACTGTGGTGTACTGTATAATGGATATAAACATGGATGATTTGGAAAAGAACCTTGAAAATACCCAAGGCCTAACTGGATTTGCATAGACATTTGTATAGAAGTTATAGTAACATTACCAATTAGCTACGTAATCCTTGTTTTTTTTTTTTCTTTACATAGTGTAAATACTTATTAGTCTGGGTTGCCCTGTGGTGCACACACACCTGAAGAAACAGGCAACAAATTAGCCAGTGTTTATAAGTAAAGACCTCTGTGTAACAGCTGTCCAGATGTTTGCCTGTCTGACCTGAGCCTCATAACCACCGCAGAGACACCTGGCCATACTGCCCACACTCTCTGGCCATATGTCAGTGCACACACACATCTATGCCAGCTGAGATGCACCAATATAAATAATAGAGCAATCTGCTACTACAAATCTGCAGTTCTCTTGTCTTGCCTTATAATGTTTTTTAACTTTACAGTATGTGAGACTCTAGCGAGACCACCACCATAATCTTTTTCTGTGCTTGTTCCATTATAAAGAATCCTTTATCTTGAATCGTTTGTTTTAAAATTCAGTGCGAATGCACATAAAAATGACTACACAACTGATTTGCATGAATATTAGTTGAAGATGAAGGTGACCGCAGTACAAGCAGGGAAGGTGATTAACCATGCTGTTTGACATGAGCGGCCCTATTTGAGTCTTAGATCCAATTTTAGAACAACAAAGATGTATTTTTTCTAGTATTCCCTTCCACACACGCAAGATGAATCATTTGAAACTCCCCCACACACACAAAAACACAGATTTCATTGTCAACCTAAACACAACACACTTTAATCAATTCTAATCCGTTTTAGAGTGAAATATTTATACGTCTCCATGCACCAGGTCAGAAAAACATGGTTTACTTACAAACTCATGCAGTCCTACTCTTTACCACCTTGTTTTCTTTCTTTCTTTATGCATTTTACCTTCACCTCACATTTTTGATTTGACTCCCTCATTCACATTGGTGGAATTAAACAGAAAAGAGAGTGAGAGTGAGTTTCTGCATTGTATAATAACTAGTGTTTTAGACTTTTTTGTTTTTCTAAACATACACTATTAAAACTAAAGGTTCTTTATTATCTTTTATACAATTCTTTCTAGTCTTCAAATCTGATTTGCTGAGAGCTTTTTCCAAGAGTGCAATATTCTAATGAAAACTCACAGCAAGTGTCATGTCCAACGGCCAAATCCACTATAACTTTATAAATAATACAGTTTTTCTGTCACAGAATGTACTTTTAAGAGTTTTTAGATGAGAATGTAGTTGTTTCAACTTTAAATATGTGGTTTTTTAATAAAGATAATCTCTACTTGAAAATTTGCTTCAACGTTTTCAGAGATGTGAGCTCCAGAGTGTCAGCAGCCGCTCAGTGCTCGTGAACTCGCCGAGGTCTCATTAATATGTTATTTATTCCAGAGCAAACAGTTTTGGTGAGTGCAAAATTTCATAATGTTATATTTTATATAACTTTGTTGCTGTATATCACAGCACTGTCTTTGTACTTATGACCATAGGCGTAATTTACGGGTGGAACATGTCCCCACCACTTTTTGCCAGGGTCAATATTGTCCCCACCACCTTTTTGAACATCTCACAGCGTGGTGCTAATGCTAATGAAACATTTGTTTTTGTTAAAGGAGAAGTCCACTTCCAGAACAAAAATTTACAGATAATGTACTCACCCCCTTGTCGTCCAAGATATTCATGTTTTTCTTTCTTCAGTCGTAAAGAAATTGTTTTTTGAGGAAAACATTTCTGCATTTTTCACCATATAATGGACTGATATGGTGCCCCTTCCAAAATGCAGTTTAAATGCGACTTTAAACGATCCCAAATGCGGTTGTAAACGATACCAGCCAAGGAAGTGAAACGATCAGTTATTTTAATTAAAAAATATATATTTTAAATACTTTTAAATATACAGTCTTGTCTTGCTCTGCCTGAACTCTGTGTATTCTGGTTCAAGACAGTTAGGGTATGTCTGATCGTATTTTCTCCTTCAACTTTAAAAATCATTTCAAAATCATCCTACATCGCTGCAGAAGTACCGACCCAATCTTTGCAAAGTGAATATGCAAAGAAAATCAAACACCCTTAACAAAAAAGGTAACACAGCGGTATAGGACAATTTTGAAGTTGAGGGAGAACATGAGATGGGAGTTGGTCACTGTCGTGACCCTGAAAAAACAGAGTTCAGGAAGAGTGAGCCAAGACGAGTGTTTGACATTAAAAAGTATATAAATTGTATTATTTTTTATGAAAATAACCGATCGTTTTGCTAGATAAGACCCTTCTTCCTTGGCTGGGATCATTTACAACCGCATTTGGGATCGTTTGAAGCCGCATTTAAACTGCATTTTGGAAGTTCAAACTCAGGGCACCATAGCAGTCCATTATATGGAGAAAAATGCTGAAATGTTTTCGAAACATAATTTCTTTACGACTGAAGAAAGACAGACATGAACATCATGGATGATAATGGGGTGAATACATTATCTGTAAATGTTTGTTCTGGAAGTGGAGTTCTCCTTTAAATAAGATGCGATCTGGTGCTGGAATTTGTTTCTGAAATCATGCTTAAAATTCGTTGCAATGTTATTAGTGAAGGAACGTTTTCAGTGTGGCTCATGCTCAGTGTTCACACACAAGCGCTTAAATCTATGGCTTATTGAGTTGCGGAGACAATCTATTCATTCCGTGTTCCTCCTCTTAATACAGGATCACTGATGAACATCTTTGACTTTAATAAGGGGGAAAACATGATGCAAGAGCTGATTAGAACCCAAAATGTCTAACACATCTGACGAAAATTATACCACTAGACTGTTTGGGAATACAATTAATGCGTATCTATGTATTTATTCACTGACATGAATGAGCTAATAATACATAGCTAATAATACATATTATTATAGTACATGTAAGAATAAAATTATCACGTTAAAAATGAGTTCTATGTCAATACATTAACCATCCCAAATACACAGGAGGCTTATGTTTAGCTGTTGAACTGTAAAAATTAGATTTGAATCTGTGGTGAAAGGAAGTAGTTCTGTACTTCATAGAGATGTTTAAAAACACTCCATTGCTGTTTCTGATGTATTTACACACGTGTGCTGTCAAACTGTTTTACCTATGGCCAAATCGCAGCCGTGCTGATATACAGCCATATTGCACTGCTACTAGTGTAATATTGCTCATCTGGTACAGTATGGTGGAAAATGTTATTTGGAACACTACGATGTTCTTAACCCTAAGTTCAGGAGTTCTGGAGATCTTAAAATTTTTTAATTTACCCTACAAATAAAGGGATTAAAATGCTTTAAATGAGATCGTAAAGTCATGGCATTAAATGTTGCGTGCACTGCAAACAACAAATATTTTTAATCAGTATTTTTGTCTTGTTTTCCAGTTAAATTATCTAAACATCCATATAACAACATCGTTACATTTACTGGATGCAAAATTAAGATAGTTGAAAAAATTAAGAAGTCCTCTTTTCTGTGGAAATTGAACAAAATGTAAATGTAATTAAAAAGTAATGGACATCTGTTGGAAGTTGTGTTTTCAAACTGTTGCTAAAATCGTTGTGTGCTTCCCTAGACATTTACATTTAAAGAACATATTGACATGCTGTGTTTCCTTTTAGTTCTCTAATTGCTCTTAAAATGGTCTTTAAAAAGGCATAAATTTACCATGAAACCTGCAGAAATCCTGAAGAAAAAATAGTTTTTTAAGTTTTTTTTTAACAGTTTTTTTGTTGTCTGCTGAAAGGTTCTTTGGGGAACCAAAAATAGGTTCTTCAGCCCCCTTTTTTGAACCTTTATTTTAAATGTAGTTGTTTACATGATGTTACGGTGTGTGTGTGTGTGTGTGTGTGTGTGTTAGATAGTGTTGTTCTGGGTCTGATAGCGAGCTGGCATTAATCTTTGGAAAGCTGCTCTTGATCACACCAGCAGGTGCAGGACAGAGAGATTCATCTGCAAGCATGGTCCGACGGCAGCTCTGAGACTCTGGCAGGAAGGAAGAAGCATGGATGCTGTCTTCCCATAATGCCCCTGTGCTTTCCTTCTAACGTATGAACTCCGACTACAGTGGAGAAAGATGCTAGTCTGCAGAATTCGGGTCTCGGTATAAAAAATGCAGAGATAAAGCCCTCTTTCAGCACTATATATGAAATATGGGAGCCAGCTTTAGAGGAAATATAAAGTCAATAAACATCTACAGAAACAGCCATTAGCTATACTGGGTGGAAACGGTTTCTGCTCTGCTGAGTTTTCTCGCTGGCTTGTCGTGCGTCTGTGTCACTTGTTGTGTCACTAACGCTACATAAACAGTTGACCGAGGTGTGCGGTCTCACTCCAGGTCAGTGCAATGGGAGTGTGACTTTACTGATGGTTTTGTAATGTGTTTTGGCTTCTCTGATCTTTTTCAGCGGCTTGTTTTCCCACAGGCTTTAAAACTAAGCCTCATATATACTGCCTGCAGGAACACTTTAGATTGGTGTGCCATTCTTATTACGTTACAGATAAACTAATTATATTAGCGAAGCATAATTATAGACTATTTAAAAAATGAAAAATATGTACAATTTTTAACAGTAACAGTAAAGACATTTATAATGTTACTAAAGATTTATATTTTAAAGAAAATCTGTTCTGTTGAATTATCTATTTATCAAATAATCCTGGTAAAGGATTAAAGTTTTTTTTTTTTTTTTATAGTTTGTCCAGTAGCAGTGTTCAATAATATATATCACAGTAGAACAGTCACAAAACTAAGAGTTTTCTATCAATAAACTCTTAATTTGCAGCTTAATGATTGTAAATAAGGTAGTTCTTTGTAGTGTTTAGGTATTGGGTAAGGTTAAGGGATTTCGAATATGGTCATGCAGAATAAGGCATTAATATGTACTTTATCAGTACTAATAATCAGCTAATATGCATGATAATAATCAATCAGGTAATAGACTAGTGTTCCCTAATCTAAAGTGTTACCATCTGAATAATTATTGATTTGAAAAACAGCCCAAAATATTTGTAATTGTGCACGTCAGCAAAGGGGTACATTTGCATTCTTAAAGGGATAGTTCACCCAAAAGTGAAAATTACCCCATGATTTACTCTCCCTCAAGCCATTCTACACTCTAAAAAATGCTGGAGCATGTTGGGTCATTTTATTGAGTTGTTTTTGATATTTTTACCCAGGTGCTGGGTAATTTTTCTGCCCTCTAAAACATGCTGTTTTTGTTTTTGTTGTTGTTATCCAAATGCTGGGTTCAGCTTGTTGGTTCCTTTTATATTTTCTACCCAACTGCTGGGTTGAGCCTGTCTCCAACAAAAGAACCCAGCTGCTGAGTTACAGTCAGAGCGCAGGCTTTTTGCATCCTCTACAAGAGAGAGCGGTTCTCAGCGCCGCCGATTTAGTGCACTTCTTCAGCAAAATAAAGGTTTGTACAAATTTTATTTTATTTATAACATCTTTACTGTGCTGTAAATTATATTATTTTATGCAATGCAACAAACAAGGACGAGATGTCAGTCAGCTGCGTCAGCAGTGGTAATTTCGAATGATGGAAACACCTTTTGCTTTACATAACATAAACTGATTTTATTTGTGTGTTAATACTGAATTTAAATTTGATCTTTAAATAAGTTCTTTAATCTCAGTATTGTTTGTTTGTTTATTGGCAGTTACGGTTATGGAGTCAGTCACTCCAGTCAGCTACGAGTGAAACGCGAGGCGGCCGGTCATAGTTCCCCCAGCGAACAGCAGCTCATCACCAACTCATATTTCGGTGACACACCGCCACGAAAATTAGCGCCATTTCAGTACAAAGTCATTACAGAGAACAGTTGAATACACTTGAATTAAAATGCTATATTTAAATGTTACTTTTTTATTTCTAAAACGCTTGTTAAACGAGTTTAAATGTATGTAATATTGTAAACTATGCTGTAGTCACCCAAATAAATTCAAGTTGTCTTATATTTTGTCCATGGGTGTTGTTGCTTAATAATAAATGTTTATCTTTTGATTATTGCTGTGTCTTCTAGTAATTCTGTGTGTGATTTTTAATTTCCAGCCCATTTTAAGCCAGCAATATAATAATTTGTAAACAATAGTTGACTTTAAATAAAACAACACAGCCAAGTTGGGTTGTTTTTAACCCAGCATTTTTTTAGAGTGTAGGTGTATATGACTTTCTTCGTTTAGATGTTTAGACTTTATTAAACCCCCAGAGCCGTGTGGAGTACTCTTTACGATGGATGGATGCACTTTATTGGACTTCAAAATCACAACAGTCATTCACTGTTCACTGTTCAGTCATTCACAGCTTGGAAGAGCCAGGACATTTTTAATATAACTCAGATTGTATTTGTCTGAAAAAAGAAAGTCATATACACCTAGGATGTCTTGAGGGTGAGTAAATCATGGGGTAACTTTCAGTTTTGGGTGAACTATCCCTTTAATTAATGTTTTAAATAAAAAAAACGCATGTCAGAGATGATCTAGCTTAATTTGTAGCATGGCTCACATACTGGCAGAAAATTAAACTCTGACAAAATGCCTTTAGGACGTAAAGATTGGGATGAAGAGCCAAACAAATGTACTGCTGTCTTTTTCTTGAGAACATATTCAAAATAAAGACTGCAAAGTTTCAGCTCAATTCAAGAGAAATCACCTGCCATAGTGGCTCCTAAAGTTGTTGATAAAAAAAAAGTGTCCCACATTTGGCTGCTGGCGGGTGTTAATTTCCCAAGTAGACTTTTATAGATTAATTTTTCCGTCAAGCTCATTATATTCCCTGCTCCATCCAGCCAGTCAGTTTTTCTCTAAATAAACATTCTGCAAGCAACTCTCACCTCAGCGTGACTTCATTAATTGCAGTCTTCACACTAATAAATATCCTTTATTGGACCATTTCAGTCTTTAATGTGGCCTGTGAGTAATGGAGCTTTATGAGACAGAGCATTTGGATTAGTTGTTTAGATTAATAATAGTTTAATTTTCTTTTTATCAGTCACTGGCGGTGACAGAGTGGCCAGTCCGGTAACACAGACTGCCTGTAATCAACATATAAATACTGCTGCTGGGCTTCTATCTTTAGCAGTATAATAAGGAATGCCACTTTCTGTGTATTGCAGTGAGAAATGAAGACAAACAGTGTTTCTTTGCAAAGAAAGTGACTTGGAGAGGCATAGTAGTACAGGTATTGAAGTGCTGTTAGTGTCCAGGTTCTGATGTGAATGGTTTTGTGTGTCCAGACAGCCCAGTGTAATCTTTCTTTGTGTGAGTAAAGGGAAACCACAGTGTAAGCCTCTTGGTCTTGTGTGTGCTTTACAAAATGAGCCAACTGTGCCCGTTTCTATCCAGAACTGACAAGGAATGAATGCTTTCAACTGCATTCCCGGATGGGCCGCCACACACGGCTGTTTTCTGCTTGTGTGCTTGTGTTTCCTGCTGTCTATAGTCCAGTTGTCTTGGGTTGATGGAGGGGGCAGGAGACTGTTCATCCAGCCCTTCCAGCCTCTTGGCATGCAAACTAACTCCCAGACACACACAGCATCTATGCAGGCATAATCCCATTGGCTGCATGTGCCTCCAACACTCCAGACATGGCCAGATGACTGAGGAATTATCATCTGTTTAACACATTTTCATTTATAACAAGTCAGACTGTGATACCAGCACAGAACTGGACATGAATTTAAAAACTGAGGTAAAAACTGAGTTTAATATGTAAGTGAAATTGTGCTTTAAAGTGGACAGTCCTGTTTTCTGAAACAGTGTGTTTTATTTTCTAATAATTGCATAAAATAAAGTTTCTTCTTGCATGTAGGAAAGGTTTTTATTTAAAGGGGTCATGGGATGCCTATTTTCCACAAATTGATATGATTCTTTAGGGTCTTAATGAGAAGTCTATAACATACTTTGGTTAAAAAATTCTTAGTGGTAGTGTAAAAAACACCCTTTTTTACCGTGTGAAAATCAGTCCTTTTTAGAGCGAACCATTCTGTTGAATTTGCCTTTAAATGCTAATGAACTCTGCTTAATTTAAAATAATTTGTTACCTGGCTGCCTTTAAAATTTTAAGTTCAGTCAACTCAAAAATATTTAGTCAACTTGAAATGTTAAGTTGTACTAAGTGACTGCTTATATATTTGAGTTAATTCAACTTAAAATTTTAAGGCAGCTGGGTAACAAGCCCAGCTTTTAAGTTTAACAAACCAAATGTTTAGTTTAGTCAACTCAAATATTTAAGTTATGACTTAGTGCAACTTAACATTTCGAGTTGACTGAGCTTAAAATTTTAAGGCCACAGGGTAACAAATTATAAGTTGACTCAACAAATTATTATTATTTTTTTTTAAATAAATAAATATAAACAGTGTGTAGATGAAGCTGGATCACGAATGATTCGCACGAACATAGATGCATTTATGTAGATCACCATACCCATTACCCTAGCTGAGGTAAAAACTGGGTTTAATATCTAAGTGAAATTGTGCTTTAAAGTGGACAGTCCTATTTTCTGAAACAGTGTGTTTTATTTTCTAATAATTGCATAAAATAAAGTTTCTTCTTGCATGTAGGAAAGGTTTTTATTTAAAGGGGTCATCGGATGCCTATTTTCCTCAAATTGATATGATTCTTTAGGGTCTTAATAAGAAGTTTATAACATAGTTTGGTTAAAAGTTCTCAGTGGTAGTGTAAAAAAACACCCTTTTTTTACCTTGTCAAAATCAGCTATTTTTGGAGCAAGCCATTCTGTTGCATTTGCCTTTAAATGCTAATGAGCTCTGCTCACCCCACCCCTCTCTGCTGTTCACTTTAGCTGCGAAACTTGCTAACTCGCACATTATTAAAAAAGGCGATTTGCAAAGATGCATAAAAATCCCTTATACTCACTTCTGCTGCACTGTAAAAAAAAAAGTCAACTTAAAATAATTTGTTACCTGGCTGCCTTTAATTTTAAGTTAATTTTAAGTCAACTCAAAAAAGTTTAGTCAACTTGAAATGTTAAGTTGTACAAAGTGACAACTTATATATTTGAGTTAATTCAACTTAAAATTTTAAGGTAGCTGGGTAACAATCCCAGATTTTAAGTTTAACAAACCAAATTTTTAGTTTAGTCAACTCAAATATTTAAGTTATGACTTTGTGCAACTTAACATTTTAAGTTGACGAAACTTATTTGAGTTGACTGAACTTAAAATGTTAAGGCCACAGGGTAACAAATTATTTTAAGTTGACTCAATATTTTTTTTTTTGATTCACGTAACCATAGATGCATTTATGTAGATTGCCAGGCCCATTTCCTTCAAAATGAAAGTAACGTTAATCCTCTGCATCTTCAACAGCTCAGATGTTGGGAGTAAATGACAGCTGCTGTGTTCATTATTGCATCCAACAACAGAGCACCTCAGACGCTCAATTGGAGACATTCTTGACTTCCCTTGCACCGGAGTCAACACAATGGCGGTCGGACTGTTCACTCAGCTCATTTAGGCCGGATCTAAGGTAAGAAGTCTGTGTCAATCAACTGTTGTGGGTGCGGCCTTGGTCGGTGTGGCATCGAATGACCTGATTTTTTTAAAAAAAGGATATCACTTAGATTAAAAAATTACCACTGGGTGGATTTTTATTATTACAGGGTGGTTGTGTACACTTGCTGCCAACAAACATTTATGTTCAAACAACATGTAAAAGTGAGTTTTGCATCCGATGACCCCTTTAAATATGTTCTTACCACAATATTAGCTGTATAGGTATACCATTGTTCTACTGAAATGCTTGGCAAACTATCCAAGGTTTTGTGTTAAACACAATGATCAAAATTAGAGAACAGTAGCATGAAAGAAGATTAAATCTAAACTTTTAGAGGGCTACAGCTTTTAGAAATTAGTAGGAAGTGTAGAGGCACTTGCTTTGAATGACTTCAGCACATCTGCGGCCGCAGGACATCACTGGTTTCTCACACTGCGCTGATGAGATCTTGTTCCACTTTTCTTTCACTGTCTTACATATTTCGGTAACTGTAATGGGTTTCTTAGCCTTGACTTTGTCGCCTAGGATTTTCTGGAGTTTTTTTAGTCGGGTTTGAATAGGACTCTGACCCGGCAATTTTATTATTTCATTGTTTTCAGCTTCAAGGAACTGCTTTACCTGTTTTGCAGTGTGACGGGGGCATTGTCTTGCCTGGAAATTACAGGCTGATGGGGAGATGTTTGCAGGGAAGGAACTGCATGTTGCTGAAGGAGGTTCTGATAAACATTTGCATTCACCCTGCCGTGTATCTGTATAAGAAGCCCAACTCCTGCTGCAGAAAACATCCCCCAAACCAGGACACATCCTCCTCCACCTTTCACTGATTTCTGTACACACTTGGGCTTCAGTCTTTCCTCAGTTTGATGCTGAACAAAATGTTCAAAATGTAAAGTGAACTTTGGACCAGTTCTCCTCTCTCCACTCAACATGGTCCTCAGCAAAGGTAAGCTTAGCCTTTTCTTTCCACTCCTAAACATGCAGAGACAGATCCTTACACCTTTCAGCGCTGAACTGGCAAGCAGTTCCAGCTGCAGTGTTGAACCGATTCCCCATTGAGAGTCTCTGTATGATCCTGTCTTCTCGTGCATTTGTCTTATGTGGACGACCAGCTTTTTTAGGGGGCTTGAATGAATTAGTGTCATTGTAAACCTGCAATATTTGGGAAATCACAGATTTGGAATGACCAACTTCTCTTGCAGTGGCTGAAATGGTCATCTCTTTGGCCTTCATTTGGACAACCTCCTGTCACAGGGTTTCAGTCACCTTTGAGCAGCCAGCCTTCGTGCAATCTCAGTGAAAACTGGAGGAATGCTGCCAGTTAAATAGGATTTGTCATTTATTTAAGGGAATTAACACAAGTATCTGTAAGTTTTCTCTAATTTTAAACAGCTCTTTTGATCAAAGTTTTTATACTGTGCTTCAGAATATAGTTAATTAATGAAATATGCTTGAAAACTACGCTTCTACTCATGTTAGGATGAGTTCAAATAGGACTAAGCAGTGACCTTGAAATATAAGAAATTATAGGTTGTTCTCTACTTATGATCTTCACTGTAGTAATTAGCATAATACACACTCGTAAAAGTTGCATATAAAAGGTTTTAATAACTTGTGTTACTCTGAAATAAGTACAATTATTGTATGATTACTTAGGCATTTCATTTTTTTATAATGTGAAAGTATGAAAACTTCTTTGAACATTCCATATTTCCAACCATAGGCAATCTGTGATATTTGCATACATGTGGTTTGAGTTGGTTCTAAATTTAATCCTACATTCAGAAAAACATGCGAAACCTTTGATGACTCATTTCTTAATTAACTCATTATGAAGGGATGTTACAGACTGAGAACAGACTGGATGTGGTCGCACTAGTCTTGGTGGCATTAGCTGAGAAAGACAAGCATGAAAATGCCACCATGAACAGACTGAGTGCTGTAAATGTCAGCAGATCTCTATTGTGGTGCTGGTTCTTTAACACAGAAGATGTCACATTACATGATGGCCATTTGAGTTCTGCAGGGATGCTAGGAGAGCGAAGAGAACTGAATTGTGTTAATGATGCGTGAATGCTGGAAGGAGATACTGGTGATTGAGAAGCAGCTATTACCTTATTGACCTCTTCAGCTAGTCACATCCCTCTTCCTCTTTTGCTGTGGATTGTGTTGTTTTAATGAACAAGAATTTATTTCACCCCAACAAGTGTCATAAGCATTGTTAGTTTTAGTCTCTAATACAATATTCTCTGCCAGTCTGACAAGAAGTATTTGTTCTTGTGACTGCCCCAACCTTTTCATGTCGCGTATCTATTTATAGCTAATTTTCAATGCTTTGCTTAGTACATCAAACATGTGGAGTAATTTTGTGGTTGACAGTCTCCGATAGTAAATAATTAACATAAAATGCTGAAATAAATCTATGATCAATTTTAATCAACGCTCATTAAGCTTGAAAACAAATTCTAGGTGCACAAAAAATGCATCACGCTGTATTACAAATTATTTTTGTGACACATGCTGTGTGTAAATGAATGCCATATGTTACGTTATGAACAAAGAGAATCAAAAAGGATGTAAGGATGACATGATTGGCTCGGGAGAGGTGTTAAAACATGTTATATATCAGTAAAATAAATGTGGCGGGCACAGTTGAATGTACTTGACATGGTAGTGCTTGCCGTTTTACTGTATGGCCTCAGGACAGCCATGGGACTGCATGGACAATAAATATTTAAAAAGAGGGCTCATGAATACATATCAATGCACAGAAAGAGCCTTAGTGGACTCAGAAGTGTCTTGAGGTATTAGCTGCTTCACTCTCCACTGCTGTACGCAGTTACTGTGCTTGGAATTTACTTTCTTTTTCTTTTCCATGTATTTCTTCTGTTCAGGTACTATTTAAGTGGTTTGCCCTTCATGTTTCTCTGTTTTTAATTATGTTTTATAGTACAAATTTTACTGTACATCCATACGTATATTGCAAATATGAGTACACTTAAAGAAGCACCCGGATGCGCTGCGCCTTGTTTTCAGTCAGAGTGAACACTAGATGAAGACTGACACGAAAAAGAAGGAGTTGTTAAATAAAGACATTATTTATGTTTTCTTTGCACACAAAAAGTATTGTCGTATCTTCATAACATTACAGTCGAACCACTGATGTCACATGGGCTATTTTAACAATGTCCTTACATGAACTATCCCTTTAACTACAGTAGTTAAAACACATATTACCACAACATGTGTTGTTTAAGTCATTAAGTCTGTCTAACTGTTCAAGTTTGCTGTCAGTAAGATTTTTGTAGATGAATTACAGATGTATTTATTTGATCAAAAATACAGTACAAAATACAGTAATATTGCTAAATATTTTTACAGTTTAAAAATAATAGTTTTCTATTTCAATATATTTTAAAATGTAGTTTCTTCCTGTGCCGGCAAAGCTGAATTTTCTTCAGATATCCAGTGTCACATGATTCTTCAGAAATCATTCTGATATGCTGATTTGGTGCTTAATAAACGTTTCTTCTTATTATCAGTGTTGAAAAAAGTTTTACTGCTTAATATTTTTGTGAAGATTGTGATGCATTTTTTTAGTATTCTTGATGAATGGGTAAAAAGGTGCCATATATATATATATATATATATATATATATATATGAAGTGCCTCTCCCATTTATGTACTCACTTCAAAAAAACATTAGTTATTTGTAATTTTATTATAAATGCTATTCAAAGTGTTCAAATATTATGTGGTGCAACCGTCTGTCAATAACTGCTGTTTTGGAAAAATATGTTGAAATTACCTTAAATTTATTCAGATGAATGTTCTGCACTATTTTTAGTTCCAAAGTGTTTCATATCTTGTAAAAAAGTTCAAACCATTTGTGTTTATATTTCCATTATAATATACAAACAGACTTTGTCTAATGATGTCCATTTCATGAAATATCATGTGATGCGACCATCAAGAAACAACCATTTTGGGACTTTGCATCATATACCAATTTGCCAAAGACCCATGAAAGCATCAAGCAGATTTGTAACTCTCAAATTTGGAAAAAAAAATAACCTTTTCAACAGCGGCTTTGTAGTTACCACATTTCAATATCATGTGGTATGACCTAAAAAAAACAATGAATATCAAGTTATTTCTACACATATTTATTTTTATTATAAATTTCATAGTGACCTTTTGTGGGAAGATAGCTTGTTTTGTTTAGGTGGCCAATTCTGTGCTTGTTCATTTTGACTGAATTTAAAATATCATGTGGTGTGACCAAATGTCATGTGTTATATGTCCCAGTTTGGCCATTTTTGTACTTTTATATTCACTTAATGGTTTATATACATAACATACTTTGTTTTAGGATCATTTGGAATAGATTTTTATGCAATTTGGGTAATTTCAGGCAATTTATGTTTAAACTTTGTACAATATAAGAAAAAATGCATAATAATAATAGAAATAATAATAATAATAATAATAATAATAATTTAGAGCCTGTAACACAAGTACAGGTCCACCAACATTTATCTACTCTCCTGTATGGTTTGTTTGTTTGGACCAAAATTATGTATTTGGCATTATAATTGGTCAGATCGCCTGTTAATCAAACCCCTGCCGAAGGGTCGGTTGAGCAGCTAAGATTGGGCAAAGTTAAGAAATAACTGGAGCTAAAGAAATGCCTGCAGTAAATGTAATGTGCTTCAATTTTCACATGTCTCTTTAAATAGATTTTTAATGATATAAGGTCTTTGTGTCATTTGGAGTGACTACTTATCATGTGGTGCGACCAACAATAGAAATAACTGTATTAAATTGAAAATGTTCTAATTTATATGGTTGTATATAACTATATATATATATATATATATATATATACTGTGTGTATATATATATATATATAACTTACTGCTACAGTATGCTTAAGTGAATGGAATTTTTAAAACATTTTTGAATCATTTTATGCAATTTACAGGAAAAATAAATCTGCTAACTACATTTAAGAAGGCAACTCTAAAAAACAAAAATATGCAATCATTATTTAGAAAAACTCAAAAGAAATGTAAAGTACTTTAAAAGAAAATATTTTAATTACAGAGAACATCTAAAAAAAAATGTTAAGCATGCCCAAATAGGAAGTTCAAAAGAAAGTTCATTTTTGTAACAGTTGTCTTCCACAATTTTTTTCTGCCAATTTTGATCAATTTAATGCATTCTTGATATCTAAAAATATCAATTTCTTAAAAAATTATCTCACTCCCCTCAAACTTATGAACGGAAGTATATATCCTTTATTTCTCAGTTCTTGAAACACAGAACTTTAGCATATACATAACTATTTGAGTGCTATCAAAATATGTGGTGACTCTCATGAAAATGACAGCTACAGCCCTATAATGGGATTGCATTTATGCAGAACCAATGCCTGGAGCATATAGCTTACCTAAAACACTATCATTTTGCCACCCTGTGAGCACTGGTATTTTCTTTTGAAAATGCAAATCTATTTTTCTGTAGTGCAATTCCTTTGACTTTAATCTAGAAGTCATCTCAGTATTTTAGAGCACAGTCCTTATTCATATGACCAGGAGTCTGTGTGAATGTGACTAAACGTGATTTAACAATTGAGAAATGATCCCTGTTGTATGAAACACATGTAACAATGCTTTCCTTTCCCAGTGATGCTGAGTCAGCTTAGACCAAATCAACTAATGTTATGCATATCTTCCATATTAAAGTTAAAACAGCACATTATAATCCCTCCATTTTTACATTCACATTCACATGTGTACCTCCGGGTCTGTTCTCACAGTATAAAGCACTATGCATGAACAAACCACATTAACAGTCAGGACAGCCTGTGTGTGTGTGTTTGGGGAAGTCACTGTAATTGTAGGTTGCTTGTCTCAGTGAGTAACTGCAGCGTAAAGCTGGTGCAGACTGTGGCCTCAAGCATGAAATTACAAATGAAATTTAATTTGCTTCACATCCACTGTCTACACAGAGATCATGGACAGGACACCACACGAGTAGTTGAAGGTTTTAACACGTGTATATGGGCATGGGGCAGTAATAGTCTGCACAGCTGTGAAAAACACTACTGGGTTAAAGAAATTAATGCTGTTATTCAGAAAGCATGCATTAAACTGATCAGAAGTGACATTAAATATATTTATAATCTCATGAAAGATTTCTACCTTCATCAAAGAACCCTAATCTTAAAATGTTAAGTTACAAAATTACAAAAAAATAATACCAAAAGTGAGACTGTAGGTAGGTATAGGGTTTTGTAATTATTTTAATTAAAGAAGAAAAGTGCCAGTGTAGTATACTTGTTTACTTGTAGGCTACAAGTGTGTATGTGTGTTTGTTTGAGAAGGTATTGAGTGTGGACCCCATGAGAGTGTACTTGAGATGTTTGTTTGTGTGTGTGTGTGTGTGTGTATTTGACAGTGTTTGTGTTTAAAGATTATTCTCCCCTGTAGCTGCGGTTGTCTTGGCATTTCTCCTGCACGATCTTTAATGAATTAAGGGGACATTGAACCTGACATTGATTTGTTTGCTGTGGTTTAAACAGTAACACGCCACACAGACAGGGACACAAGTTCAGTTCAATTTAGTTTAGATGTTTTTTGTATACAGATTTCAAATAGCCATTGTCACTAAGCAGATTTACAGTATATGGTGGCTGTGGTTAAGAATTTGTGTTGATGACCCATATTCAAACCCAGATAGGGTTAACTCATATCTTGTAGCGTAACTGACATCACCTGGCAAAGGCGTTAAGTTCGAATACAAAAACCAAATAACATTATAATTAATGATCCCTCTAAGCTGCGAGTATAAATGGAAACCCAGCTCTGAAGATGCTTCTGCGCATGCTGAAAAAAAAGAATTAGCACAGAAGGTAAACTCAAAAATAGGCTATGGGTGAAAAAGAGCGCATATTTCTTGACTGTAGAGCTAAACGAATGGGCAGCGTTTCAACTGATGTCCATCCATATGGTCCATCCGAATGGCTGCATTAATTCACAAGAGGATTAATTATGATTAATTTCTGAGCAGTACAGAGATTTTATGCCCATACTACACACAAAAGCCCAAAATGACCATTCATTATTTTTGTGTTTTTGACCTTGACAGCACACAATTTAGATTGAGTTGATTTTTGAATGTTGATTTGAACTAGCTTTAGAGAACAATCTATAAAATCCTTTTTTTTCTGAAATGTTGTTAATCTTCATCACTCAAAATTTCAAGGAATGTTAGTTGTATGTATGCCACTGTTCTACTAACATGTTTGACAAAATATCCAAGGCATTTCAACAAAAAAAAAATTTTGAAGGGTTACAGCTGTCAGAAATTAGTAAGAAGTGTAGAGGCACTTGCTTTGAATGACTTCAGCACATCTGTGGCTGCAGGACATCACTAGTTTCTCACACTGCTCTTGTGTAATCTTGGTCCACTCTTCTTCCACTCTCTTGCATAGTTTGGTAACTGTAGTGGGTTTCTTAGCCATAACTTTGTCACCAAGGATTTTCCAGAGATTTTAAATCGGGTTTAGATAAGGCTGCATGATTTGGCACTTGCGCATTTGCGTTATCGTGCATTGCTAACAAGCCTTCACTAGTGTTCATGCTTGTGGTTGCCAGATGTGAAAAGAATAAGTCCCCAAAACAGAGCTTTTCTTTATGTAATAAAATACGTTTTCGTGGTTTGTGTTGTCCCTTATCAGTGCAAAATGATCACAAATTCAAAAGAATTCATGCCAATGTTGTCCAAAACCCCACTTTTCTAGGGCGTTTCCAAACTTTTGGAGGGCTGTGTATATGTACTGCAGTTTAGCGATCTCTCCACAACGATTTCTGCTTACATGAAAGTGTCATACAGCCAAAGTGTTTTTTTTTTTTTCACAAGCCATTTGTGCTGCTTGTGTAACCAAATCTGCTATTATCGAACTTTCTCCGAGTTTCGATAATAGATCTGGTGTGTTTCAGGAATAAATGCACTTTTGCTACCTGTGGAAATACGGTGGGAAAAATGTACATAAATTGGAGTTATTTTAAGCTATATTATACGTTTCTAAAGTTTGTACCAGTTTTCATAATGTTAATCAGTTGTTAATCAATGTTATTGTCAGTGTGTATTAACAATCTTTTCCCAGCTCACCAGAGACTTACATTAATGTTTTCCGGGAGGAGAGGATGAATTTGCATCTTTTAAATCCCACAGCTCGGATTCAGCGCAAACTAACATGACGGCCCCCATCACCTGGTATAGATCAACTAACACGGCCATTAAAAAGTGTTTAAACCTCCAAATACATTCACTTGCACATATTTCAAAATCGGAATATCAGATATTTCATAATACAGGGAGCATGTTTGTGAATATTAATAATAAAAGAAGAAAAACTATATAAAAGTGATACATGTGTCATAGAGCGCTATTGTGTCAGGTGACAAACACGACGCGTCGCCATGGAAACAGTAAGGCGATACATTCTAAAATAACGGTCACTTAAAAAAATTGACCCTGGGGGCTCAGCTACAATATTTTAAACTCACGTGTGAAAGGGTTAAACATGCAGAGACAGATCCTTACCCTGTTCAGCACTGAACTGGCAAGCAATTCCAGCTGCAGTGTTGAACCCATTTCCTATTGAGAATCTCTGCGTTATCCTGTCTTCTCATGCCTTTGTCTTACGTGGACGACCAGCCTTTTTGGGAGACTTGAATGAATGAGTGTCATCGTAAACCTGCAATATTTAAGAAATCACAGAGAAACCTTCATCTGGATAACCTCCTGTCACAGGGTTTTAGTTATCTTAGAGTGGCCCGCCATCTTGCAATCTCAGTGAAATTGAAGGAATGCTGCCAGTTAAATAGGGTTTGTCATATAATTAAGGAAATAAGCACCAGGTGCCAGATTATCACTAATAACTTGGATAAATTTGATCAGAGTTCTGCACTTCTAAACTGCACTTCTACTCCTGTTAGGATAACTTGAAATTTAGGAAATTTATAGATTGTTCTCTGATTTTGATCTCCACTGTATATGGTGAAGATTGATAATGATAATATTTTTTATAGAAACTTCCATATGTAAGATAACTTGTCTTTCTGCTGATCAGCTTGGGAAGAATAAGTAGCATTTAGATGAAAAAAGAGAAGACCAAATGTTTGGGAAAAAAAAAAAAAAGATGGAAATGTCAGCAGGCTCAAGTGTGCCGATTTGAGAACAAAAAGTTCTGGTGTGAAAATGAGGGCAGTAGACTTGAATTTATTTTGGTGGGTTCGTGCAGAAAACATTGTGAAAGGGATGCGTTTCGATTAACATCTGACAGGATCAGACAGTCTGTGCTCTCAACCATCTCTCCCGATTGTGTTCAGTCAATTCCCGAAGAGTTGAGATGATCACCAACAGTAAGACAGATTAATTATGTCAGTTTCGTTCTTTATGAAACCTTTTACTGGAAGCACGTCTTTTTTCCTCATTGTACTTTTATGCAGTTACATCTAAAGAAAGAAAACAATTTTCACAAATTATTTTGTGCTTTTCTGACCGAAATTTGTCTGTGAGGTATAAAACGGTTACATGGTGCATGGCTCCCTCCTGTCACACTCAAGGTGTTTGGATGACATGGAGTGTGTTTAAATGAAACCCAGTGTACAGCAGCTGTCAGAAGAGCAATCCTGGCTTTCAGATACAAGATCAATTTCACAATATGGCGGGATCCAAACTAATGCCCCCCACTGATGGGATCCAAGTCTATACCTCACCTCAAGGCTGCTGCCTGTAATGTGTAATCTGTGTGAAAATATGAGATTATTGATAATCTTGTCTTCAACGGGAGAACAGAGGTGTGACACGTAGATTAAATTCTTGGGAATTGTCCCCGAATGTTTTGCTGGAATGAGACATACATTTTTTAAAATGGCAGGACAGCAGCTGCAGTCAGACAGCATGTACTCATCAAGCAGCGTGCGGTCACAGCATTCCGTGGACGTTTCCTTGAGCAGAGAGAGGACACGGGCTCTGAAATCTCCCATCAGCATCTTGCGTGTCCCTCATCCTGCTGTACCCGTGGGAACAGTGGGGGAAGTTTAAAGATGACAGCTTTGTTTTGATTAAAAACTGTTTTCAGCCAAGAAGCACTGTTTGAAGGGTGCAGTTTACTCTCACTGAAATGGAGTTGTACAAATTTAGGACTGTCAATCAACTATAGGAGTTTACTTCCAGAACAAAAATTGACAGATAATTTACGCACACCCTTGTCATTGAAGATATTCGTGTCTTCAAGAAGTATCTCCATATAATGAACGTCAATGGTGCCCCCAAGTTTGAACTTCCAAAATGTACTTCAAATGGCTCTAAATGATCCCAGCTGAGGAAGAATGATTGGTCGTTTTCAAAACAAGTTGACAATTTATATACTTTTTAACCTCAAACACTCATCTTGTCTTGTCTAATCAAGTCTGTGTGAAAGACAGTTAGGGTATGTCGAAAAACTCCCATCTCATTTTCTTCCCCAACTTCAAAATCATCCTACACAACTGCAGAAGTACCGACCCAGTGTTTACAAAGTGAACATGCAAAGAAGATCAAATGCTCTTTACAAAAAAGCTAAAACAGCAATGATGGACAATTTTGACATTGAAGAAGAAAACGAGACAGTAGTTTTTCAACATAACCTAACTGTATTGACCCGGATTACACAGACTACGCATGTGCATCACAGAGACGAGACAAGACGAGCATTTGAGGTTAAAAAGTATATAAATTGTAAATTTGTTTCGAAAATGACCGATCATTTCACTCAAGACCCTTCTTCCTTGGCTGGGATCGTTTACAGCCCTTTGAAGCTGTATTTGAACTGCATTTTATGAGTTCAAACTTGGGGGCACCGTTGAAGTCCACTATATGGAGAACATTCCTGAAAGGTTTTTCTCAAGAAACATAATTTCTTATCGACTGAAGAAAGAAAGACACGAACATCTGGGATGAAAAGGGGGTGAGTAAATTATCTGTAAATTTTTGTTCTGGAAGTGAACTTCTCCTTTAAAACAATTAAATACCATGATATTAATAAAGGAGTATTTAATAGTATTAATATTAATATTTCCTGAGAATGCCCTCTAAAGATTTTTATTATTATTATTATTATTATTTATTAGACATTTTTAATATTAATAATAATAAGAAATGTTTTCTTGAGCACCAAAACAGCATATTAAAATGATTTCTGAAGGATCATGTGACGCTGTTAGACTTCAAAATATGTTAAACAGAAAACACTTCATTAAAATTGTAATAACATTTAACAATGTTGTTATAAATATATTTTTGGTCAAATAAATGCATCCTTGGTGAGCAGAAGAGGCTTTTTAAATATGAAATCACACTGCCATGAAACTTTAAAATTTAGAGATATTGCATTAATTGCATAGCATACAAAAGTACTAAATGGACATTGGAAAAAGTTGCTTTAGAAGTCAATATACTGTTCACTTCCATATCATTGAATCTCAGCACAATTATCACTGCCTTTTAGTCCATTGCAGTCCATTTTGCAAGCAAGTTTAATGCGGGGTGGACACAGGGGACATCTAGTCTTTTTCTAGCTATGATATTTTTAGACTGTGGTTTTACACAAGGGATTCCCAAACATTTTCATGCTATAGGATCTACATATAGCGGTGTAATTTGTCTCAGGACTCTTTATTATATAATGGAAAAAATTCATTTGTTCTCTTTTAGTCATTACGTTATTGTTAGCCTCATGGTAAGGTATGAAAATGAGGATAATGAACAAGTTAAGGAAAAGATTACATTTTCAAAGAATATATATTCACTTTTTATAGTAGTGCAACAAGCAAGAGCAGCCTAATGGCTGTACTGAGGTGATGATTTAGTAGCGTAGCACTTGTCTTCAAAAAGTGATGTTTATTTGTTAAATTTGGAGAGTTCATTCAATGAGGGATTCATCAAACCACTAACGCCTTAGTTCATGGGTCTGTTTCATTGATTCTTTAAGACAACTTGCTGATAAGAGTCATTATTATTATCAATGTAACATTGATTTTTTTTTTTTTTTCAGGAGCCTTGGATGAAATAACAGCATTTATATAAAATAGATTTTTTTGTAACGTTATAAATGTCTTTACAGCAACTTTTGATCAATTTAATGTGTCCTTGCTAAATAAAAGTGTCTATCATACATAAATCATAAAATCGTACACACCCCAAACTTTTCGAAGGTACTGTATCCCCTCCAACAAACGTGTTAACTGGATTTTGTTTAACAGATATGTTTTCACATTTCAGACGCGGCATGAACCTGCAACCATTCTCATACTTTGTGCGACCAACTTATTCCCAATTTGCAACCCACCAGGTGTGTTTACATGCAGGTTGCCATCTTTGGCTTTTCATCACTTCTCAGTGTTTTCCTAGTATTGAGACCCCTGCATTCTGTTGATTCCACTACTATATTAATCACACTAAATTAAAGCATTAAATTGACAGCCCTAAAAAATATTCCTTAATCTGTGTCAAAGTAGGGCCCTATGGCCCAATTTCGTGATGTGGAAAATGTAGATGGAATTACGGAATCCAGTCATAAAAATGGAATATAATGTATAGCGCTGAATGTCACGGAATTTGCCAAATTTTGGATGAATAAATCAAAAGTAGATCAGTAATCTTAAATCAAAGCATTATATGGACTAGTGTCTATGAATATTTAGCAGCAAAAATACTATTTAAAAATGAATCCTGCATGAAAAATTGAAATTAATTAAAAAAAAACGGTGACAGAAATATATTATTTAATGTAAAAATTGTACTACTACTAATAAAATTATTATTAAAACATTATCAAGTTCATTAGAAATGCTTTGGATTATTAAAACTTAATTAAATCATTAAAATACTATCCAGAAAATGAATGGAAAACACATAATTTTGGATAAAATAAAAAAAATGAAATAAAACTGAATTTGAGAAAAAAATAACAATAATGTAAAATAAAAATGTAGAGTGTAGAAAAATTTAAACAGAAAAAAGGGAATCCAGAAAAAATAAAACGTATTTCATAGGGCCTTAAAAATTCAATTTTTGTTAAACTTTTATTAAATTGCTGTGAAATTGTGTAAGTTTTATGATTTCAATTAATTAAACATAATTTTTGATTTATATATATATATATATATATTAACCATTAAAACAGTGTGTAGAAAAATTAAAGCGGAAAAAAACGGAATTTGAGAAAAATAAAACATACTTCACAGGGCCTTAAAAATATAATTTTTGATCAACTTTTAATACATTACTGTTAAATTGTGCAAGTTTCATGATTTCAATTAATTAGATATTCTTTTTGATTAATATTTTTAATGTAACCATTAAAACAGTGTAGAAAAGTTTTTAAACTCAAAAAATGGAATCCAGAAAAAATAAACATATTTCATAGGGCCTTAAAAATGTAATTTTTGTTAAACTTTTAATAAATTGCTGTTAAATTGTGGAAGTTCTGATTTCATTAATTAGACATGCTTTTTTATTAATATTTTTTAATTTAACCATTAAAACAGAGTGTAGTAAAACTAAAATGGAAAAAAATGAAATCCAAAAAAATTAAAATGGAAAAAACTAAATTTGGGAGAAAATAAATCTCGGGGCCTTAACAATGTAATTTTTGTTAAACTTTTAATAAATTGCTGTTAAATTGCATAAGTTTCATGATTTCAATTAATTAGACATGCATTTAAAAAAAAAACAAAAAAAAAAACATTAAAACAATGTAGAAAAAATGTAACAGAAAAAATGGAATCCAGAAAAATTACAAATTTGGGGAAAAAATAAAACGTCTCGGTTACGTATGGTAACCCTCGTTCCCTGATGGAGGGAACGGAGACGTTGTGTCGAGTAGTGTACGACACTAGGGGTCGCTCTTGAGAGCCCAAACACCTCTGACAGTATTGAGAAAGGCCAATGAAAATTGGGTGTGCAGATTTGCATAGCTGACCACGCCCCGGACATCCGGGTATAAATAGGGCAGCGTGTGCATCTGCTCACTCGTTCTGATTCTGAGGAGCCGAGCGTCTCAGCTCACTCAGAGGCGGACCAGAGATGTGGCATGGGAGACACAACGTCTCCGTTCCCTCCATCAGGGAACGAGGGTTACCATACGTAACCGAGACGTTCCCTATCTGTCGTACACTCCGAGTTGTGTCGAGTAGTGTACGACACTAGGGGTCCCCGTAAAAACACGCCACATGTCTGACCGCGTCACGAGAGACAAGTGCAGAAGTAACAGGGCAACGTGTAACGTAAGTGCAGCTCACCTCCTCCGTGACCATCCAACGTCCAAGGACTGACCTGTACAACGGGGTCCTGCAGCCGGGCCTCCCTCAAGGGCGGCTGAGTGTCTTGAGATCGTTGGGAAAATGCCTGCTCCCGAAGGAAAGACATTGCGGAGTTCACAACCTGCCCGACAGGGGGGGTTTAAGTGACATGGTTAGACATGGGACCTGAGGTGGGTCTCACACCCGGGAAGACAGCCAGACTCAGATCCTAGAGAACCTGTTCTCAGGGGAAAACACCGCACCACAAGAGTTATAGGTGGAAATACACATATGGGGCCACATAAGGAGCCACTACATATGGGGCACAATCCAATCAAAATAAGGGAAGTCATACCTTGTGAAGGGATTCCATAGCGAGTTTCTCCGCTAAACTCCGCCATGTGCAGAAGTGCCAAAGATGGAGATGGTGTCCAGGGTTCGCATCAGGAAACCTACTGAAACTGAGAAGCGTAATCACCATTAGGGGAAGCGCTTTATGCAAGCTCTACACCAACCAGTGTGCTGAGTCAAGAGTTAGCAATCAAGACTCTAGCTGACACTGGTTCTCTGCACAAATTATAAAATCTGGCAAATGTGTTAGGTGTAGCCCAACCCGCAGCTCTACAGATGTCTGTTAAATGAGGCCCCATTCGCCAGGGCTGCTGAGGCAGCGATGCCCCTGGTTGAGTGGGCTCTTACCTCCAGAGGGCAGGGTAGGCCTCTGGCCAGGTAGGCCATACGGATCGCGTTTACCAGCCAATGGGAGATCCTCTGTTTGGAGACAGCTTTCCCCTTCTGCTGTCCTCCGTAACAAACAAAGAGCTGCTCCGAACGTCTGAAGGGCTGCGTTCGTTCCATGTAGATGCGCAGGGCACGGACTGGGCATAACAAGGTCAGGTTGGGGTCATCTTCCTGGGAAGAGAGAGCTTGCAAGGTCACTACCTGATCTCTGAAAGGAGTGGTGGGGACCTTGGGCACATATCCAGGCCGGGGTCTCAAGACAACGTGAGAATCCGCTGGTCCGAATTCCAGGCACGAACTGTTCACGGAGAGGGCTTGGAGGTCTCCCACTCTTTTGATGGAAGTGAGCGCAGTCAAAAGAGCCGTCTTGAAGGAGAGAGCATCGAGTTCGACTGACTGAAGGGGCTCGAATGGATCTTGTTGTAGACCTTGGAGAACCACAGCAAGATCCCAAGAGGGGATGAGATGCGACCGAGGAGGGTTCAGCCTCCGGGCTCCTCTAAGAAACCTGATTATCAAATCGTGTTTCCCCACCGATCTGCCCCCCACCAAGTCATGATTAGCTGATATAGCTGCGACATGAACCTTGAGTGTTGAGGCAGACAGGTGCCTGTCCAGGCCTTCTTGAAGGAAGGATAACACTGATTTGATGCCACAACTCCGTGGGTCCTTCCCGTGGGAAGAACACCAGTTCACAAAGATGCGCCATCTTAGGTCATACAGCCGTCTGGTAGAGGGGGCTCTTGCCTGTAGAAGTGTGTTTACCACTGAAGGTGAAAGGTCTCTGAAGTCCTCCTGGTCGCGTCCAGGGACCATAGGTGGAGGTTCCAAAGATCAGGGCGCGGGTGCCAAATTGTGCCCTTCCCCTGAGAAAGGAGGTCCTTCCTCAGAGGAATGCGCCAGGGAGGGGCTGATGCCAGGAGCACCAGGTCCGAGAACCAGGTTCTGTTGGGCCAGAAGGGGGCCACCAAGAGAATCTGTTCCTTGTCCTCCCTGACTTTGCACAAGGTTTGTGCGATGAGGCTCACTGGGGGGAACGCATACTTGAGCCGGCCCCTCGGCCAACTGTGTGCCAGTGCGTCTATACCGAGGGGGGCCTCGGTTAGACCGTACCAGAGCTGGCAGTGGGTGGATTCCGGTGAGGCAAAGAGATCTACCTGTGCCTGGCCGAATCGATCCCAAATCAGTTGGACCGACTGGGGTTGGAGTCTCCACTTGCCTCCGAGCGAAACCTGTCGTGACAGGGAATCGGCCATACGATTGGCTTCGCCCGGAATGTGAGTGGCTCGTAGAGACTTGAGTCTGTGTTGACTCCAGAGCAGCAGGTGGCGGGCTAGTTGTGACATGCGAAAGGAGCGTACACCGCCCTGGTGGTTGATGTAGGCCACAGCCGCAGTGTTGTCGGACCTGACCAACACGTGCTTGCCCTGAATCATAGGTCGGAACCTCCTCAGGGCCAGGAGCACTGCCAACAACTCCAGACAATTTATGTGCCAAAACAGTCGGGGGCCTGTCCAGACCCGGAAGCTGCCTGCCCGTTGCAGGTGGCACCCCAGCCTGTCTTGGAAGCATCTGTGGTGACAACGATGCGTCTGGACACCTGTTCCAGGGGAACTCCTGACCGTAGGAACATAATGTCTGTCCAAGGGCTGAGTGTCTGGCGACACGATGGTGTGATGTTCACTTGAAATGTGCCTCGATGCCACGCCCACCTGGGGACTCGAGTATGAAGCCAGTGCTGCAGCGGTCTCATGTGCATCAAACCCAGTGGCGTGACCGCGGCTGAGGATGCCATGTGCCCTAGGAGCCTCTGAACCTGTTTTAGGGGGACCGCTGACCGCATCTGAGTGTTGCCACACACCTCAGAACTGACTGTGCACGCTCTGGGGAGAGACGCGCAGACATACTAACCGAGTCCAGCTCTACGCCGAGAAAAGAGATCCTCTGTGCCGGGGAGAGTTTGCTCTTTTCCCAGTTGACCCGAGGTCCTAACTGGGCCAATGGTTGAGAACCATGTCCCTGTGTACGCAACCCATATCCCACGAGTGAGCTAGGAATAGCCAGTCGTCAAGATAATTGAGAATGCGGATGCCCACTTCCCTGAGGGGGGCAAGGGCAGCCCCCGCTACCTTCGTAAAGGGGGAACCTTGTACTGATGAGCCTGATCTCGAAGACAGAGTCTTGGAGGATCAAGACATGATAGTACGTGTCGCTCAGGTCCAATGCCATCAACCAATCTTAAGCCCTGACACACAAGGAATGTGTGTTCAAGGGCTAATGTTTGAACGGGAGCTTGAGAAAGGGCCCGATTCAGAAACCTGTTTTAAGATTGGTATGAGTCAACCACCCATCTTGGTACAATGAAGTAGGGGTCGGCAAACCCTTTCCTTCATTTTGGCTGAGGGGATAGGATCTATCGCACCCTTCCCAGGGGGGCTGCGATCTCCGCTTAAGGGACCATAGCATTCTTGCCCTGAGTCGATTTATAAGAGAATGCCGTCGACCTTAGCGGATGCCTTGCAACCTGAGTTGCATAGCCAAGTCAGGTAGTTCTGAGAAGCTTCAGGTCTCAGGGAACTATACCCGACGTACCTGGAATGGGAATGTAGTGGCTGAATAAGGCAGAGAACGCCGTGTTTGGAGATGAAGCCCCAAGAGCGCGGTGTGTCTTTGCCATTATGCAGAGTTTGTGCCGAATCCATCTCTCATCCCCGGGTCGAGAGTGGATCTGGACGGGTCAGCTAGCCAGCCTGCTCTGGATTGCTTGTCAGAAGAAAAACTAGAAGCCTAACGAGGGTTCTAGCAAGCCTACCGACAAGCTTGTGTTGCCACCTTCCCACAAGATCTCTGACCGCTGGGCGGTCAGGCCGGAGGCCCGGCTGTCGCGGGGCCTCAGGAGTTCTATAGGGGACCGTCCGTGGCGACGAACAGACAGGGGTAGTCGGGGATAGAGGGCCGGAGCCCTCTGTCTGCTCCTACCGTGAAGGACTTTCGCTGCAAATTCTATCACGGTGTTGCCAGAAGGACCAACCTGGGAAATGGGGGGTAAGAAGCGGACTTCAAATTTCCCGCATTTCTGACAGATGCAGCCACAGGTGGCGTTCCTGGATCAACAAGTAGACATCGCCCTTCCTAGAGCGTGTGCCACGACTCACAGCTCTAGGTTGGAACCACCCTCGTACTGAGCTCGCAACGCCACAGCCTGAACGCCCAGAGGATGGCCGTGGTATGTAAGGCGGACGCAGCCTGTCCAGAAGCCATGTAAGCCTTGCCCGGAAGAACTTACAGGCCCTGAACGGGAGTTCTGGAAGGAATCCCACAAGCGGCGGCGATTAGCAGGGAGTACACTGCAATCGCCCCCTCCGCCTGGGGGAACCTCTGAAACCACCTCGCTGGACCCCCATCGAGAGTGGTGAAGGAGGAGAAGTTGGTTTATCGCGTTCTGACCATTTTTTTTTATTATTTTTGAATGGGCTTTCCGCGATTTCACCGACTTCTCGTGCACTTCCGGGAAACAGACACTGGAAACGAGCGTACAGGTCGTTACCCAGATGTCTATTAATCAGCCCCTTCTTGGCTGCCCGTTTCAGGCACGGCCGCCATTTTTAGCGTCCACCTCAAACTGAGAATCAGTCCCCCGTAGAGGTTTGCTCAGCTGAAGTTTCTGCTTTCAAATAGGTCACGCCCTTCCTTAGCGATGCTGCCGCTAACCATTTCCGCCCAATTAGGAGTTCTGAATAAGAAAGTCAGCTGTACTGAGACAGACTAACAAACTTGTCCGGAAACTCAATCGAGGGACGCACGAAGCGAGGGGTTTTCACCCGGCAAAACCTTCCTTGCTTTGTAATGCTCGTCACCAATGCACATCGCAACGGCCTCGTACCCGGAAGTAGAAGGACCGGAGCGGGTAGCAGTCGGGAACGTAAGCATACGGCTCGTGCGCCCATGTCATGTTTTTTCGCCGGCAAAACATGAATCAACAACAAGCGCTGCATCGGCGTGAGAATCTCAACACTGAATACAACGGTCGTGTTGATCGTTTGGATCGAGGGACGCGAAGACCGAGAGGTTTGCGGGGTTTTCACCCGGCAGAGCCTTCCCTGCTTCCTAATGCTCGTTACCAACGCACATCGCAACGGCCTCGTACCCGAAAGTAGAAGGACCGGAGCGGGAAGCAGTCGGAGTGAGCCGCGGCTTCACGTAAAGTACGCGGCTGACGAGCAAGCGCGTCCATGATCGAGCTCTCGCAAGCAAAACATGAGTCAACAACAAGCGCTGCATCAGCGTGAGCATAACTCAACACTGAACACAACGGTCATGTCGATCGTTTGGGAAGGTAAGCCGCAACCAGGATGACACGGAGGGAAAGATATGTTAACCAACACACAATCCTACCTTGCCAGCTCTATCAGAGAAATCACCCATAGAAGGAAGATTGCTCTTCAAGATCGCCGTCGACGCACCCAGGGGACTCTCACAACACAGGCTGTGCTAGAGAGGGAGAGACCGCTGTCTGTGCTGCAGATCCAACGACGAGAGGTGAATGTTGCTACATCTCACGCAGAGACGCTGCATTCGGCTCCGAAGAACAGAACGAGTGAGCAGATGCACACGCTGCCCTATTTATACCCGGATGTCCGGGGCGTGGTCAGCTATGCAATCTGCACACCCAATTTTCATTGGCCTTTCTCAATACTGTCAGAGGTGTTTGGGCTCTCAAGAGCGACCCCTAGTGTCGTACACTACTCGACACAACTCGGAGTGTACGACAGATAGGGAACTGATTTTATAGGGTCTTAAAATGTAATTGTTGTTAATCTTTTAATACATTTTTGTTAAATTGTGTTTAATGCTAAAAGTTGAAAGTAAAACTGTTAAAAATTTCATGATTTCATTTAATTAGACATGCTTTTTGATATATATATATATATATATATATATATATATATATATGTAATGTATGTATTTATTTTTATTTATTTATTTATTCAAATTTAACCATTAAAACAGAGTGTAGAAAATTTCATGGAAAAAATCGGAAAAATAAAACAGATTTTATAGGACCTATTTAAGACTGTGCTAAATTGGAGAATTCTCTGTCACAATAATCAAATTCACTCAATACAGCTAGAACCATCAAACAAATCATATTTTTTCATCTCCTGCTTGAGATACATGTCAGTCAAATGTTAGCAGATGTCTCAATATTGATAGTGTATCAGTTCTCTCCCTCACTTTCTCTCTCTCGAGATCTATCTCTCTCTCAAGGATAATCACATTGATTAACTGCCGGCTGATGGAGTGAAGTGGAGTGGATCTGTCGATGGAAGAGAGAAAACAAGAGGATCGGCTTTAATGATTCATCAGCTGTCATTTTAGCAGTTCAGTAACCTGTTAATTTACCGTCCGCGGCTCCATCCTAGAACTAATTATCGCTGTGTGTGTGTTATTGTTATTGTGTGTGTGTGTGTGTGTGTGTGTGCTTTCATTCAGTCTAGCAGCTTTTCTTGAACTTGAACTCTTAACTTGAAAACATCACCCTGACATCCGTTTAATAAGTACTTATTATATATTAGAACACTTGCTAGTGAATTAAAAAATCTCATAGCTGTTTTTTACAGCTTAATTATGCGTTCATATCCACTAAATAATGAACAGCCAAATGGTTTTGCCACTGCGAAAAGACCAAATTCTTCAGCAAATACAGTCGATTTTTTTCTCTTGCATGCACTGAATGAGTAGTGGAAGAAAAGAAAAGGCTTGAGTTAAATGAGATCTTGAAAGAGCAAAACAGAGAGATGGAAAGAGTGTGTTAGACCCTTTAGCCATGCAGATTAAAGGTTGATAAGCTTTATCAGCATGCCACTGAATAATGTGGGCCGCCGGATTATTGTTTCTGTGGAATTACACTGTGTGTGGCATTTGTTTTCTCTCTGTCCCGACAAACACACACACATACACAAACATCCAGAGATGGAGGGCGGCTGTATTACAATGCAATCACACAGTGAAAAGCCTGCAGCAGTAGTTTGAAGTGTCTGAAATTCAGTCATCATATGGAGGTTAAGACAGCAGGCTACCCTCCCGAAATGCATTTAGCCCTTCCATTAAAAATCAGCACACAGATTATTCCTCTCAGACCTGCCTTCTGTCTTCTGGAAGTGCTCTTTTCTCTTCCAGTCTTTCCCAAGGGAGCAGAACCTCTGTAGAACAAACTCAAGGTGAAAGAAAAAAAAGTGTGTGTGTTTGTCTAAGAAAAGGAATGGAAAGCAAGGCCATGTTTGGACCTCTGGCCTGGACCCAGTGGCTTTACTATAATATGATTCTGTTATGGATGTTAAGAGGTCAGAGGTCAAACCTACCGAAAGGAGCTATATAAAAACCAGACCCGTGTTTAAAATTCAGTCATTCAGCAGACAAAGGTCCCTGTGAGGAAAACGACTTTATAAACGGACTAAATAATGTTTTGGAAGCTTTGATGGAATAGGTTTTTTTTTTATTTTTGTTGAATGGAATTCAAAACACCGCTGACTTTCATTGTATGCCACATTTTTTGGTTTCTATAAAAGAAAGTCATACAGCTTTGAAATAACATAAGAATGAGTAAATGACAGAAACGTCTCTTTTTTTGTAAGCAATCCCTTTCAGTTTAAGGCTGGAGATAGACAGTGTCATTATCTGGGTATAAACACAGCTGAAGTCAATAGAAACTCCACGCTATGATAGAAAAACAAATGTTTGTGTGTTTGTTCTGTGGATTGTTTATTCGCTGTTGGTGAATGACACATAGGGGCATTTCTCTGAATATGAGCTGTTTGGCTTGTTTAAAGCATTGTCTCCTTATTTATTGCGCGCGTTTATCAGGAGAGACGACACAATGATGTAGTCATTTTCATTCCGTTCATCCCTCTCGCTGAATCCCATTAAATTCTGGCTCTCTCTTGCTTTCTCCCCCGAAAGAGTGGTCATCTCTCTCTGTCTGGGTTTATGGATTCTGCCTCAAATTTGTGAGGACAAAAATTGATTGTGCAAAACATATACTCCTCCTTCAGTAATATAACCCTTCCACCTCTCTTCTCCTCTCTGTCTTTCTCCCTCCTTGGTCTGGCACAGGAGACAATACAAATATCTGCACAATTCTTCATTTATACCTGGTGGAGAAACTGCTCATAATTTTAGCTAGGACTAGCTGAACTGCACCCACGCTACCCTTTGGAAAAAGTAATAGGTTAATAAGCTGCTATAAAAGAAACAGCTAATAATATTACAGATATTTATAGGGACAATA